>ONZH01030376.1:0-78959 GCA_900303285.1 Rhinella marina | reverse complement strand
CCCATTCATTTCTATGGGAAGAATCACTTCCATAGACTTGTATGGGAGCGATTCTTCCCATAGAAATGAATGGGGCAGTGAGGTGTAATTACACATACTCACCACTACCCCCGTTACGGCCAGCATGTAAACACTGAGAGGAGGCAGCGCTGATACGGCGCGCGGCCTTCCTCTTCAAACAGCTGATCGGCGGGGGTGCCGGGTGTCGGACCCCTGCCGATCTGATATTGATGAACTATCCTGAGGATAAATCATCAATATATATATCTCGGAGAACCCCTTTAAAGGGGTTATCCCATGAATAATGTAAAAAATTAAAATCCGACATCATATATTATATGACAATCTCTTTCTAACAAAGCTAGAACCAGCCCTGTACCTCAAATGGATCCAGAGATCTCCCCATTCATTACTCTGCTAGATTTATATCAAGCTGGCAGCTCAAGGGGAGTGTCTTTTCTGCTGCAGCTCAGGGGGCGTGTCTCAGCTCTCCCTATCACAGTTCAGGAGGCGTGTCTCAGCTCTCCCTATCACAGCTCAGTAGGTGTGTCTTAGCTCTACCTATCACAGCTCAGGGGGCAGTTGAAGGATGAAACTGAGCATGTGCGGCCTTCTCAGTGAGCAGAACAAAGAAATAAGAAATAAAGTGGTACTATACAGATACATTTTACTGAATAACTCAGTAGCTATACAAGATTTTTTATTACATGTAATTACAAAAGTATCGAGATCTAGGTGCTAGTTTGAAAACTGTAGAATATTTTTCGTGGGACAACCCCTTTAATACAAGTCACATACTAATGTATTGTGATTATCCATATTCCCCCCTTTGCTGGCTGGATTCATTTTTCCATCACCTAATACACTGCTCGTGTCTATGGGTTACGACTGCCCTGCCCACAGTAGTATCACCAGTGATATGGATTGTGCATTATTTTACATGATGTCTGTGCTGGGACGGAGCAGATCGGCCTCCCTGACCTACAATACACGGAGCGGAGACCTGATCCGTCCACAGTGATACTGTGCTGGCAGCTGCTCATCACAGATATCCTGGCCGTAGTACCGCAGGCTGAGGTCATGGGGAAAATAAAACCGCCATATGTTAGTAAAGTGTCATGTGGGATGAGGAAGCGTCGGTGGCTCCTCACAGAACAATAATCCTGGGGTGTCACTTGATGCCATTTTGGGGGTTATTTATCAAGGGACCTGAAACTATTTTAGACATAAAAGTAGTCACATGTCCCCTTTTTGGTGTGAAAAGGTTTTCGGAGGCAGTGTGGGGGGGTGTCAGTGCTGGGGTCAGCCTCTGCAAATTATTATGTACGCCTGGTCTGGAGTAGTTTTTCTGCCAGATTCCTAAAAAGATCTGCAGCAAAGTGAATGGACAAACCACATTGCTTGGAATTGGAGGAGCGCTGCAGATCTTTTTTGGAATCTAATATCTGGGACCACAGCGGTCCTTTTGAGGACTTTTTTTTATTGACCGGATATATATCAGGTAGCATAGTTCTGCTCTTCCTTGTAGTTTTTCTGCCGGAGGATTCGTCAATTCATAAATTAAGCTACTTCTCCGGTAGCGCAAGGGGAAATCAAAACTGACGTGGAACAACCGTCTTCATCCGTTATGAACGGATCCGGTTGTATTATCTTTAACACAGCCAAGATGGATCCGTCATGAACTCCACTGAAAGTCAATGGGGGAGGGATCCGTTTTCTATTGTGTCAGATTGTGTCCTAGAAAATGGATCCGTCCCCATTGACTTTCACTGTGTGTCAGGACGGATCCGTCTTGCTCCGCACCACATCGCGGACAGAAAAACGCTGCTTTCATTCTGGTGCATTCTGTTTCATTCAGTTCAGTTTTTGTCCCCATTAATGGATCTCAATAGCGGAAAGGGAAAGCGCAGATGGGAAAGTAGCCTTACACTACTTTTATAGCACTTTTATAGCTGCTAATATGTTGCATGGAAGTACAATCCCCTAATATTTTCTCTCCATTTTTACTAAATGTCACAACTTTCAAATATGCAATTAAAAGAGAAGCTGTCAGCTTGATATATGTGTAGGTGGAAATGGCCTCCACATGTAAAATCAGGCCTTGTGTCGTCTGCAGATCCTGGGCTGCACAAAGTGAATACGGATTCATGTATTCTCTTATGCACCAATTTATTCTGCCCAAATTGCTGGACTTGAAAAGTAAGTGATGTAAAATAAGGTACGTTAAACGGGAACTCATTCACAGTATATTGTGTTTTATGCACAGTAGTGTTATAACCAAAACCACCAGTAGGTGGAGCTCTTTTCAAAGGATAAACTTTACTGATACAGTTCATAGATTTTGTGTGCTGTAAATGGGATCATTTTTTCATGTTTCTCTAAAGGACTTAAAGAGAACCTTGTCACTATGTAGGGGGGGGGGGGCACTAAAACCACTAGCATGCTTTCAACTTTAACTCTGTGCAATAAACCAAGATCTACTGTCTTTGGCTTTATCTGTGCCATGTGTGTGCGCCCGAAGCCGCTGGTCTCATCTCAAGCAATAGATGAGTTCTTTTTCCCTCCCTCGCTGCGCTTTGATTGACAGGGCAAGGCAGTGGCAAAGCAACAGAAATGAGTGGAGCTTGGGTGCAACAAGAGCAATGGTGACACCCTCATTGCACCAAATTTGAATATTAAAGGGGTTTTCCAGGAATTAAGAAAATGAAAATAAGTAAATATAACTTTATCTTAAATATATTCCCAAATACCTTTAATTAGTTATAATGACTCGTTTTGTCTAGGGAGCAATCATTAGGAGAAACAAGATGGCCGCTGTCCTATTAATACACACAAAACCTGTCCTAATCACGCAGCAGGACAAGTGACTTCACAACACTGAGGTAAAGAGCTGCCTCATCCTCCTCTCTGCTTTTTTTGTATTGCAGGGATTATGATCCTGAATACAGTTTAATATGATATTTAGCTGAATCTCTGTAGAAATGGAGTTCATGAGGAGACATGAAGTACAGAGAGGACGGACAGGACAGACTCTGGTAATGGAGACTGCATACAAGTGTTTATTAGCCACATCTGCTCATGAACTCCATTCCTACAGAGATTCAGCTGAAGATCTTATCAGTTGTATTCATGATTATAATCCCTGACAAACAGAGCAGAGAGGAGGATCAGGCAACTCTTTACCTCAGTGTTGTGAAGTAACTTGTCCTGCTGTGTAATTAGGACAGGATTTGTGTGTAGTAATAGGACGGCGGCCATTTTGTTTTTCCTGATGATTGCTCCACAGGCAAAACGAGCTATTATAACTAATGAAAGGTATTTGGGAATATATTTATAATAAAGTAATATTTAAAGGGTTTCTGTCACCAGTTTTGGGCATATAAAACAGGATGACATTTGCAATGTGCAAATGTCACCTGATGCCCAAACTGGTGATAATTTTTTTACTGGTGCCCCCGTTTTTGAAATAAATCATCTTTTGTTGTATGCAAATGAAGCTTACTAGGTGCAAGGGGCGGTTACCTCGCACCTAGTAAGCTCCGTTTGCCCACCCCGCGGTCACGCCTACCTTCACTTGAGTGACAGGGCCAGGCAGCTTGTTGGATCCTCTGCCGGCCCTGTGCTCCATTCAAATCCCGCGCCTGCGCCGTGAGGAATAAAAGCGGCGCAGGCGCAGTGAGCGGCGCTGGCCGCCGGGCTCCCGGCTACCTCACTGCGCCTGCGCCGATGACGTCAGAGTACACATGACGTCATCGGCGCAGGCACCTGGATCTGAATACTTTTCCAATTGCATGTAATTAAAAATGTTGTATAGCCAGTGAGTTATTGAATAAACTGTATCTGTATAGCGCCACCTGCTGTTTGTTCTTTTTCTTATTTCTTTGACCTGCTCCCTGAGTAGGCCGCACATTCTCAGTTTCATGCTTCAACTGTCTCCTGAGCTGTGATAGGGAGAATATGGACACGCCCCCTGAGCTGCAGCAGAAAAGACACTCCCCTTGAGCTGTCAGCTTGATATAAATCTAGCAGAGCATGAATGGGGAGATCTCTGGATCCATGTGAGGTACAGGGCTGGTTCTAGCTTGTTGGAAAAGGGTGTCATGTACTATATAATGTCTGATTTTCATTTATTACATAATTCATGGGATAACCCCTTTAAAGGGTTCACACACACACGACCATATTTTTCATCTGCGTTATCTGCATTTTATCTGAATTTTTTGCAGATCTGGTTCCACAAATTGTAGAGAGGACAAGAATAGCCTATTTTGTTGATGGGAGTGAGAAAAATATGGAAAGCACATGGAAACTAGATGTATTTTGCAGATCGCTCTGCAAACGACGTACACAATCATCGTGTGCATGAAGACTAAAAAAAAAAAGCCAAACAAAAACTTGTAAAAAGTGTATGAAATTCACATTGCGCCATTTTCTCCAGGAAAATGCTTGACTCCCTGACATAAACCCCGCAGTCCCCATCATTGTCAGTGGACATCATTTATTTTCGTAGTTCTGCTCTGCTTGTTTGGGGTTTGCGCGCCTTTTTGTATCATATAGAAAGCTGTAAGAGGCCGTGTGGTCTTCAGGTCATTTTCAACAACTTTACAAGGTTAAATTTGTTACATCCGCCGTTCCCAGTGTCTGGAAGTGCCATCTGCAGTTCTCTGCTCACAGTTCATGTGGAGGAGGATGTATCTTCTCTGCTTCACTGAGATCAAATAGCCTGCGGACAGCATCTAACCGTTCACCTGATTTGCCCTGCAATCGTTCAGGCTTATAGTGCAGCCATATTCTCATTCTCTTTTAATTTTTATTTTTTTTAAGGGGTTGTCTCACTTCAGTAAGTGGTGAACCCAAAGATGGAGGGACTTTAGGAACTTGCAGAATCTCCTACAAATCCACGCTAAAGGTATTTGGGTAGTATTGATTTCCAGGTGTAGGATCCCTTTACAAGTCCTTCAATAATGCAATATTAAAGGGGTTATCTCACTTCAGAAAGTGGCATTTATAATGTAGAGAAGGTTAAAGGGGTTGTCCCACGAAAAATATTCTACAGTTTTCAAACCAGCACCTGGATCTGAATACTTTTGTAATTGTATGTAATTAAACATTTTGTATAGCTACTAAGTTATTCAATAACATGTATCTGTACAAGGCGATTTAATTTCTTATTTCTTTGACCTATTCCCTGAGCAGGCCGCACATGCTCACTTTCAACTTTTAACTGCCTCCTGAGCTGTGATAGGGAGAGCTGAGACGCACCCCCTGAGCTGTGATAGGGAGAGCTGAGACACGCCTCCTGCTGTGATAGGTAGAGCTGAGACATGCCCCCTTAGCTGCAGCAGAAAAGACACTCCCCTTGAGCTGTCAGCTTGATATAAATCTCGCAGAGCAATGAATGGGGAGATCTCTGGATCCACGTGAGGTCCAGGGCTGGTTCTAACTTTGTTAGAAAGAGGTTGTCATGTACTATATGATGTCTGGTTTTTCATTTTTTACGTTATTCGTGGGATAACCCCTTTAATGCAAGGCACTTACTAATGTATTGTGATTGTCCATATTACCTGCTTTGCTGGCTGGATTCATTTTTTCATCACATTATACACTTCTCATTTCCATGGTTATGACCACCCTGCAATCCCACTGTGGTGGTCGTGCTTGCACATTATAGGAAAAAGCACAAGACTATGTGCAGTCCAACAGTCCAGGCCACCAGAGAGGTTGGCACTTTTTCCTATAGTGTGCATGCACGACCACCACTGATGGATTGCAGGGTGGTCGTAACCATGGAAATGAGCAGTGTATAATGTGATGGAAAAATGAATCCAGCCAGCAAAGGAGGCAATATGGATAATAACAATATATTAGTAAGTGCCTTGTATTAACTTTCTCTATATTATAAATGCCACTTGCTGAAGTGAGTCAACCCCTTTAATATCGCATCGTTGAAGGACGTGTAAAGGGACCCTACACCTGGAAATCAATACTACATGGAAAAAAGGCAACAGACATGAAACACCTTAGCGTGGATTTGCAGAAGATTCTGCAAGTTCCTAAAGTTCCTCCATCTTTGGGTTCAGGGCATAGGTAACGGGGGCCAAAGACATTAGGAAAAAATGTAAATCCTGCTGATAATGTAATTCATATTGGGGCAGACCCACTTTTGGATTTCAGCATGTCCAATTCTTCATTTCTCCTGTAAGCTGCAGGCCACATGGAGCCAGCTCTAGAAAGGGCTTAGAAGCTTATTACATACTGTTTATATATTGACCTCAATAATAACATAGTATGCAGTAAGTGCTTGAGCAGCTCCCTCTAGTGGTGGCCACATGGAGCCTGCAAGTTATCATTTAAAGGGTCTGGTTACTTACTGATGAAGATGCAGAAATGGCAAATACCGATGCCACTACCCCCCCCCATCCACGCCCTACCTATGGATCCCCTATGTAAACAGTGGACATGGTGGCAGTTCAGAGCATGTGTCTTCTTCTGCGTTGACGCTAATAGTGTTCAGCACATGTGCAGATAGTATGCTGTCTGTATCTGCGCAAGCGATGAACGCTTTCGGTGCCGTCACAGATGAGGACATAGACAGGTCACATGGGTGATCGATGCCATTTTGGGAGCTATTGCCATGGCAAGTGTTTACACGGGGGACCCATGGGCAGAGAGAGGGGCGTCTCAGTGTGCACGCTGCCATAAGGAATGACCTGTTTTGGAGTTTCCTATGCCATTACACATTGGTTTATGCCATTTCTGAATTTTTTTTAAAAAAGTGGCCAGCGACTTTAAATCCATGTCTGTGCAGGAGATTTGGGGATAAAAAAAGACACGATGATAAAAAGTGATTTCCTCTATCTGTTGGCCATTTCGCCGAGACGTTCGGTACACCTTGGTCATTGGCACACAGGAGAGGGGAGCTGGATTGTTCTGTTTTTCTATTGTGTAGTTTCCCTTTAGGAACGTCATCACTCAGACATGTCATATGTCAGTATTAAAGGGGTAATTTAATTTTTGAAAAACTGCATTAAAGGAGTTCTCCAAGTTATATATATTGATGACCTATCCTAAGAATAGGTCATCAATATCAGATCGGCAGGGGTCCGACACCTGGCACCCCCGCCGATCAGCTGTTTGAAGAGGAGGCGTGCGCCATATCAGCGCTGCCTCCTCTTCATTGTTTACATGCTGGCCGTAACAGGGGTAGTGGTGAGTAGGTGTAATTACACCTCACTGCCCCATTCATACAAGTCTATGGAAGCGATTCTTCCCATTGAAATGAATGGGGCGTTGAGGTGTAATTACACCTACTCACCACTACCCCCGTGTCGGCCAGCATGTAAACAGTGAAGAGGAGGCAGCGCTGATACGGCGCGCACCTCCTCTTCAAACAGCTGATCGGCGGGGGTGCCAGGTGTCAGACCCCCGCTGATCTTATATTGATGACCTATCCTGAGGATAGGTCATCAATATATATAACTCGGAGAACCCCTTTAAGGCTGCAAGCTGTGACTCAACCAGAACCCATACCTATCCATATAACCAGAGCTTCAATTTACCTTGCAACACACTGACAGTATTATGGCGCCTCATCTTCCCTCACAGAACTACAATACCCACAATGCCTAGCTTTGCTGCTGTAAATGTTGCTGTTTATTGATTGGCTGCCTGATATCACAGTCCGGTCACACCGCCTCTACTCACCAATCAGCAGAACACTAACATTCAGCTAGAGGACTGATAGCAACACACTGAGCATGCCTAACAAAGGCTCAGAACTACAGGTCGGTTCCATGTAGAGCTGGGCGATATGGCCCAAAAAAAAAATCTCGATTTTTTTTTTTTTTTAAATTTTGGACGATTCACGATTTAAATCTCGATTTTCTTATGTTAGTAAAAATATAAAAAAATAAATAAAAAAAAGCCTACTGTGGCCCCACCAGACCTCACATCAGCCCACTGTGCCCCCATCAGACCTCAGATCAGCCCACTGTGCCCCCATCAGACCTCAGATCAGCCCACTGTGCCCCCATCAGACCTCAGATCAGCCCACTGTGCCCCCATCAGACCTCAGATCAGCCCACTGTGCCCTCATCAGACCTCAGATCAGCCCACTGTGCCCTCATCAGACCTCAGATCAGCCCACTGTGCCCTCATCAGACCTCAGATCAGCCCACTGTGCCCTCATCAGACCTCAGATCAGCCCACTGTGCCCTCATCAGACCTCAGATCAGCCCACTGTGCCCTCATCAGACCTCAGATCAGCCCACTGTGCCCTCATCAGACCTCAGATCAGCCCACTGTGCCCTCATCAGACCTCAGATCAGCCCACTGTGCCCTCATCAGACCTCAGATCAGCCCACTGTGCCCTCATCAGACCTCAGATCAGCCCACTGTGCCCCCATCAGACCTCAGATCAGCCCACTGTGCCCTCATCAGACCTCAGATCAGCCCACTGTGCCCCCTTCAGACCTCAGATCAGCCCACTGTGCCCCCATCAGACCTCAGATCAGCCCACTATGCCCATCAGGCCCCACATCAGCCCATTGTGCCCCATCAGACCCCACATCAGCCCATTGTGGCCCATTCAGACCCCACATCAGCCCATTGTGCCCCATCAGACCCCACATCAGCCCATTGTGCCCCATCAGACCCCACCATCAGCCCATTGTGCCCCATCAGACCGCACATTAGCCCACTGTGCCCCATCAGACCCCACATTAGCCCACTGTGCCCCATCAGACCCCACATCAGCCCATTGTGCCCCATCAGACCCCACATCAGCCCATTGTGCCCCATCAGACCCCACATCAGCCCATTGTGCCCCATCAGACCCCACATTAGCCCACTGTGCCCCATCAGAACCCCACATCAGCCCATTGTGCCCCATCAGATCCCACATTAGCCCACTGTGCCCCATCAGACCCCACATTAGCCCACTGTGCCCCATCAGACCCCACATTAGCCCACTGTGCCCCATCAGACCCCACATCAGCCCATTGTGCCCCATCAGACCTCAGATCAGCCCAAGTGCCCCCTTCAGATCAGCCCAAGGTGCCCCTTCAGACCTCCGATCAGCCCACTCTGCCACCATCATAATAAAAAAAAATATCTCTCACGTGTCCTCTGCTGCGGCTCCTCTCCACGTCCGGCGCCCTTCTTCTTCTCCCGGCGCTGCACTGTCACCTGACTGCGTGCAGCGTCAGGTCAGAGTGCGCGCACTACGTCCTGACGCTGTACGCGGTCAGGACAGTGCGGCGCAGACCCGGAAAAGAAGAGGAGCGCCGGAGCGGAGCCGCGGCGCAGGACAGGTGAGAGGTTTTTTTTATTTTATATGTCGGTCGCCATTTTTTAGGAAAATCGAATTCACGATTTTCCTAAAAGATAAAATCGTGAGGCTTGCAATGGGCGAATTAATCGAATTAATTCGATTAATCGCCCAGCCCTAGTTCCATGGTAACTTATGAGGAAACACAGTGAGTGGCAGAGGAAGAAAACTACTTTTAGAACTACTGAACAGTAAATATGTGAAGTTGACATTATATTAGGTTAGGGTGACCAGACGTCCTCTTTTCCCCGGACATGTCCTACTTTTGGGCATTAAAAAAATGTCCGGGGGAATTGGAAAATCGTCCGGGATTTTGTTGGACTGCCTCAAACTGTTTGAGTCAAACATGATTTATATTTGACTCAAACAGTTTGAGGCAGTCCAACAAAGTCATTTTAACTTTTAAAATGGCCTTTAGGGTTAAAAATAATAAAAACAAACTCACCTTTTCCACTTGTTCGCGACGCAGCCGGTCTGGTGTCTTCTTTCTTCTTTCCCGACCTTGCAGGACCTGCAAAAGGACCTTTGGTGACGTCACCGTGGTCACCACGTGGTGAGCGCGCTCATCGCGTGATGACGTCACCAAAGGTCCCTTTGCAGGTCCAGCAAGGCCGGGAAAGAAGAAAGAAGACACCAGACCGGCTGTGCCGCGAACAAGTGGAAAAGGTGAGTTTTTTTTTAATTATTTTTAACCTCTAAGGGCCATTTTAACAATTATTTTCTGTTATAACCATGTTATAACGGAAAATAATAAAGGGAAGTTCGGGTCCCCATTCCCTGGGGTATAGTGTAATGGCATTACACTATACCCCAGGGAATGGGGGGACCTGAATTTCCCTTTATTATTTTATTTCTGAAAAGGAGTACACCTTTTTTTTCAAGGGGGGGGGGGGTCCCCCCCCCAAAAAAAAAAAACAACAAAAAAAAAGGTGTCCTCCTTTTCAGAAACCCAGATCTGGTCACCCTATATTAGGTAATGATTGATGATGAATTAGTCTAAAACATAAGTTATATTTGTGGTAACCGGAATACCCCTTTAACTCTGCGCTCATATTGCTTTATAATCTGATTAAGTCCATTGAACAGGCTGTGAAATCTCCATCATTTCATGCAGATGAACATTGAAGCTGGCAGGAAGGAGACCTTGTATCTGTCAGGCTGGGACTTCTAAGAGTTACTTGAGTTAATCTGTTCTCTTCATCTTTCATTTGATTGTTGTCAGTGGAAGCCCACGCCGCTATCCATAACGCGTAAATCGTGGCCGGTATCCATGAAATGGTGCTTGAGATGCAGAATTTCAAAACCGCAGGAGAAACCCTGGGCTCAGCCTTGGATTTCTGCCCTTTGGTAAAGTCCGCAGTGTGAACATACCCCAACGGTGACAGCAGCATCATTGCACCCCATAAAATGGTTCCAGTTCCCCCATTAAAATTTGCAATAGAGCAAAGGCTCCTAGTAATAGCCATGCACATAACTATTTCCCATGATTGGAAACCAGGCCTACCTACCATGCTACGCTGAATACCAGGCATCTGCCTATGCCCTTCTCCCTATTAGAAACCAGGTTCCTATGAGTCCGATGACCTGGACATTTCTCTTCATATACAGTCAACAGATACGGTATGAATTGGTCGTTTTCTGGTTATGTAATGTGATTGAACTGCCCCTCATGCCATTGATTTATCCTGAAGATATGAAAATGACCCTAATATCAGATCTCAGACAAGAGCCCCAATATAAATAAGACCCCCCCCATTCAGACCTGAGATGAGCAAATAAAATAAAAATCAACTTACCACTCCTGCCCCGAACGCCTCTTCTACTAGAATCCAGCTCTCTTCTTCTTCCGGCTGCGCACTGTGCTGTGACCCGACACTGTGCTGTTTCCCCTCTTTGGGGGGAAAAATTGTGTTTCATAGGGCGAAAAAATAAATATATATATATATATATATATATATATATATATATATATATATAGCACCTCCATAGTGCCCCCACTGTGTGCTAGTATATATAGTGCCCCCATAGTGCTCCTCCCCATCCATACTGCCCCACTGTGTGCCAGTATATATAGTGCCCCCATAGTGCTCCTCCCCATCCATACTGCCCCACTGTGTGCCAGTATATATAGTGCCCCCATAGTACTCCTCCCCATCCATAGTGCCCCACTGTGTGCCAGTATATAGAGTGCCCCCATAGTACTCCTCCCCATCCATAGTGCTCTACTGTGTGACAGTATATATAGTGCCCCCATAGTGCTCCTCCCCCTCCATAGTGCTCCCACTCTGTGCCAGTATATATATTGCCCCCATAGTACTCCTCCCCATCCATAGTGCCCCACTGTGTGCCAGTATATATAGTGCCCTCATAGTGCTCCTCCCACTCCATAGTGCCCCACTGTGTGCCAGTATATATAGTGCCCCCCATAGTACCCCTCCCCATCCATAGGGCCCCACTGTGTGCCAGTATATAGAGTGCCCCCATAGTACTCCTCCCCATCCATAGTGCCCCACTGTGTGCCAGTATATATAGTGCCCCCCATAGTACTCCTCCTCATCCATAGTGCCCTACTGTGTGACAGTATATATAGTGCCCCCCATAGTACTCCTCCTCATCCATAGTGCCCTACTGTGTGACAGTATATATAGTGCCCCCATAATACTCCTCCCCATCCATAGTGCCCCACTGTGTGACAGTATATATAGTGCCCCCCATAGTACTCCTCCTCATCCATAGTGCCCTACTGTGTGACAGTATATATAGTGCCCCTCATAGTACTCCTCCTCATCCATAGTGCCCCACTGTGTGACAGTATATATAGTGCCCCCCATAGTACTCCTCCTCATCCATAGTGCTCTACTGTGTGACAGTATATATAGTGCCCCCATAGTGCTCCTCCCCCTCCATAGTGTCCCCCACTGTGTGCCAGTATATATATTGCCCCCCATAGTACTCCTCCCCATCCATAGTGCCCCACTGTGTGCCAGTATATATAGTGCCCTCATAGTGCTCCTCCCACTCCATAGTGCCCCCACTGTGTGCCAGTATATATAGTGCCCCCCATAGTACTCCTCCCCATCCATAGGGCCCCACTGTGTGCCAGTATATAGAGTTCCCCCATAGTACTCCTCCCCATCCATAGTGCCCCACTGTGTGCCAGTATATATAGTGCCCCCCATAGTACTCCTCCTCATCCATAGTGCCCTACTGTGTGACAGTATATATAGTGCCCCCATAGTACTCCTCCGCATCCATAATGCCCTACTGTGTGACAGTATATATAGTGCCCCCCATAGTACTCCTCCTCATCCATAGTGCCCTACTGTGTGACAGTATATATAGTGCTCCCCATAGTGCTCCTCCCCATCCATAGTGCCCCACTGTGTGCCAGTATATATAGTGCCCCCCATAGTACTCCTCCCCATCCATAGTGCTCTACTGTGTGCCAGTATATATAGTGCCCCCCATAATACTCCTCCCCATCCATAGTGCCCCACTGTGTGCCAGTATATATAGTGCCCCCCATAGTACTCCTCCTCATCCATAGTGCCCCCACTGTGTGACAGTATATATAGTGCCCCCATAGTACTCTTCCTCATCCATAGTGCCCTACTGTGTGACAGTATATATAGTGCTCCCCATAGTGCTCCTCCCCATCCATAGTGCCCCACTGTGTGCCAGTATATATAGTGCCCCCATAGTACTCTTCCTCATCCATAGTGCCCTACTGTGTGACAGTATATATAGTGCTCCCCATAGTACTCTTCCTCATCCATAGTGCCCTACTGTGTGACAGTATATATAGTGCCCCCCATAATACTCCTCCCCATCCATAGTGCCCCACTGTGTGCCAGTATATGTACTGCCCCCATAGTGCTCCTCCCCATCCATAGTGCCCCACTGTGTGCCAGTATATATAGTGCCCCCCATAGTGCTCCTCCCCCTCCATACTGCCCCACTGTGTGCCAGTATATATAGTGCCCCCCATAGTACTCCTCCTCATCCATAGTGCCCCACTGTGTGACAGTATATATAGTGCCCTCATAGTGCTCCTCCCCATCCATAGTGCCACACTGTGTGACAGTATATATAGTGCTCCCCATAGTACTCCTCCTCATCCATAGTGCCCTACTGTGTGCTAGTATATATAGTGCTCCCCATAGTACTCTTCCTCATCCATAGTGCCCCACTGTGTGCCAGTATATGTAGTGCCCCCCATAGTACTCCCGCTGTGCGCCAGGGCCCTTAGCATACAGTAAATAAAAAAATAAACACTTATACTTACCTCCATGAGCCTGTCAGCGATGCGATGCAGGCCTCTTCCGGCCTGTGTCCCGCGCTGTACGGCTCAGGCGGCGCAATGAGCCTGCAGTGCCTGCAGCCTATTAGAGGAACAGGGAAGGGAGACGCCTGTCCCTCCCCTGCCCAGCAGCACTTATCTGTATCGCTGTCCTGAGGATGGCGATACAGATGAATATAGAGATGAGCGCTTCCACAATGGAAGCGCTCATCTCCTAATGCCGCCAGCAAGAAGGGCCCCCCTCCGGTCCTGGGCAATG
This sequence comes from Rhinella marina, assembly GCA_900303285.1. Taxonomy (NCBI): domain Eukaryota; kingdom Metazoa; phylum Chordata; class Amphibia; order Anura; family Bufonidae; genus Rhinella; species Rhinella marina. Next base: position 65,072 of record ONZH01030376.1, on the reverse strand, counting down.
TGAGTCCCTTGTTCTCTGTCACTTTTTCTAAACTCTTTGACAACTCTTTTACATACTGGTCAGTACTCTGCACAGGGGCGTATTAAGGTACATGCTTCCAGCTACTTGGTGCAGGTGAAGAAGGGAAGGCACAGCCTGGTGTAGAAAAACCCCTGAGTTAATATAGGGGGTCCATGGTAAGCTGGGGGTGTATATGTATTGTCTGCCTGCCTTTTGTAGCACCCGTTTCCCTTCCTGTATCTGCCACCGCTGTGTGTGTAGCAGGGGCGTAGTTATCGGGGTTGCAGAGGTAGCAGTCGCAACCGGGCACAGGAGTCTGAGGGGGCCCAAAGACCATTGGGCCGCATAAGAAGACACTGGTATTATAGAAAGTGCATGCTGGTTAAGTTACACCTCTGGCTGGAGGGAAGGGGTTAGGTCAAGAATTTGGCATGGGGGGGGTAAGTGCTGTTTTAATTTCTGTCTAAAGCCTCATTCACACGTCCGTGTCCGTGCTCAAATCCGTGATCAGGTGGTCAGTGAGGCATCCGTGAAGGATCCGTGTTGGGTCCGTGTTTTGCCATCCGTGTTGCATCCGTGTTTCACTGACACTGCACAGCTGAAAAATAATTTTCAAAGCATCTCTTCTTAATGATCCGTGAAACACGGATGCAACACGGATGACATCCGTGAGGGATCCGTGGTTTTCACGGACTCATTGACTATAATGGGCATGAGGGATCCGGGAACACGGATCAAGATAGGACATGCATCCGTGCTAAAAACACTGATGTCTGAATACACACATTGAAATGAATGGGGGCGTGTGCTGTCCGCGGAGAACACGTACAGCACACGTCCGTGAAACACATGAATATGCGATGTGCTTCCCTGCCCCTGGCCACAAAGCACTGAGGGAAGGGGGGCCCAAGCTGAACTCTTGCACCAGGACCCATGAGCCTTTAGCTACGGCCTTGGTGTGTAGCCTACATTCTGCAGGAGTTCCTCATCTGACTGGTTGCAGACCGCCATGTTTGCGGAGGGAGTGTGCTGATGGTAGACAGAAGCAAAGCAAGCAGAAAACCCCAGTTAAGCACGCCTAGAGACAGAAAGAGCTGAGGTAGCCTGTATGGACCTGTCTTCTGGTATGCATAGGTTTCCAGTTATAGAAACATCAACACATAAAGAAGTCAACAAGTCCCGGACAGAAAGGAATTTTGCAAACCACTATTCAGATGTGAAGCCATGCAGGAGGTTACATTCAGCAGCTTAGGGTTTGTTCACATTTCAGAAGTTTCATGCATATTTCAAAGCGTATTCTGCGTCAAAATCTGTGTGCAATCTGCATCTGAGGCACGTCAGTGAGGTTTCCACATCCCCATTCCCAGGGCTGTGGAGTCGGTGTCCATTTTGGTGGAGTCGGAGTCCATTTTGGTGGAGTCGGAGTTGGAGTTGTTATAAAATGGACCGACTCTGACTCCAGAAATATATAACAAATTGGTACAGTTAGTTAAATGCAGTATGTGCTGAATATATTTTCATAAGAATTTGGGAAAATGATGTAATGTTCTATAAATGTCTGTTCTATTCCTGGCTTTGAGTTGAGATGACTGTGTCCTGCCCTTTATGTAGATGCTCAGAAGTGAAACTCCTCTGCTACAGATCAGAGGAAAAAGGCACTGGTAAGGAATAGCTGCACTCATCTCAGATCTGCTGGAGAAAACAGGATTAAAGGGGTTTTCTCACTAGTTACAAAGATTAGCTTTCAACATAAAAGGAGAGTTCAAAGAAGACATTTTCTAAATACAGTGGTCAGTAGATTTCTAGACTGGGAAGCAGTATGATATAAAACACCTAGGGATTTGTGTATGAAAACTGTCCCATAGAAACCAATCACAGCTTCCCTTACATTTCATATAATGCTCTGGAGAAATGAAAGGGGAGCTCTGATTGGTTGCTATGGACAACAAACAAAGTCTTAGACCTAGACAGTTTCCATACATCAGGCCCTTAGTGAGCTGTACCCAGAGAAAAGCCTGATACTGAAAGTTCAGAGTAAAGATATCTAGTAAAACATATATTACAAAGTTTTTTGTTATGACTTATCTGTACTATTGATTTGTGCAAAGTTTGTTTAAAGTTATCACTTAAACCTGCGTCATGTATGACGGAGTCGGAGTCGAGAGTTGGAGTCGGAGTTGGGGGAAATTGAGGAGTCGGAGTTTGACTCGGGCTTTGTCTTACCGACTCCCCAGCCGTGAGAATTTAGTCATTAGTCAGCTTTTTTCCCACTATGGAAATAACTTGCTTTTCAGTTATTTTGAGTCAAGGATGGACGGCGCTCTGTGTGAGTCCTTCTATCTTCTCATTTTAGCGATCAACATTGGTTTTGCTTGCCCGCTGATCAAAACCTTTGATATGCCATTATGACGTATGAAATTTCTTTTTAAAAAAGTGCAGGTACCCTTTAAGTAAATATTCAGTGCGCCTTTCCTCTTTTTAGAAAGTCGTAGCTCCTGGGTTATTAGATACTGTAGAATTCTCCAGTATTTGTCAGTATCTGGTCCTGTATATTTCTCTTCTCTGATTATTACATCCATCTTCGCCATTTCCCACACGGGTATAATAAGGGTTATGAAACAGATGATGTAACATTTTCTTCTTTCACGATCCCTCGGAGATTCAGACCTGATAACAGAAGGAGAACGTGCCAGCTTTGGATAATATAAGTGCACCAGTTGTCTCTACGAACAGATAGAGAAGAGGGATTATTAAGACTTATCTGTAGGAAATGTTCCCACAGGAATCCAGATGGGGAAAAAGCCAACTCCCAAAACATTTAGCAGAAACTCGGCTGTGATATTAAAATATTATTAAACTGATAATAGACTGTATTGTCAGACTCCTCTGTGTCTACGACACCGTCCCCCGTGGATCTGGAGATGTAGAACATTTTTCCAATATTCAGTATTCAAGTCGAAGAAACTTAAATCCACTTTTTTTTTATTCCTCATGTTAGGGGTATTGTGGGGCTAAAACATTGATGGCCTGTCCTTAGGACCGGCAGTCAGTGGTTGATTGGATGGATCCGACTTCTGGAATCTCCGCTGATCATCACATTGAAGGTACCAAAATCCCTTCAGTGTCCATCCAGGCGCGGCAGTTCTTCTATACATGTGACTCTGACTTGTGGAGACACTTAGATAATGAAGCTGAGATGCAACACCAGGCTTAGGCTACTTTCACACTAGGGTTTTTGTTGCATCCAGCAGGGTTCAGCAAAAACGCTTCCTTTACTGATAATACAACCGTCTGCATCTGTTATGAACGGATCCGGTTGTATTATCTTTAACATAGCCAAGACGGATCTGTCATGAACTCCAGTGAAAGTCAATGGTGGACGGATCCATTTTCTATTGTCTCAGAGAAAATGGATCGGTCCCCATTGACTTGCATTGTAGGTCATACCAGATCCTTCTTGCTCCGCATCCCAGGATGGAAAGAAAACCGCAAAACGGAAGTGTTTTTTTTTTTTTTGTATTGAGACCCTATGATGGATCTCAATACCGGAAAATATTAACGCTAGTGTGAAAGTAGCCTCTGTCGTATATGTGACTGGGAGTATCGTGGGTTTGACCTACAGTGGTTAAACATTAATGGTATTTTCATAGTCCAAGAAAATCCCATAAAGAGGTTCTCCAGGACTGAATTATTGATGACTTATCTTTGATAGATCAACAGTATCAGATTTGTGGGGGTCTAACTCCTAGAACCATCGCTGATTAGCTGTTTGTAGGATCTTCAGTGCCCAAAACTTAAAATCGAAACTACACAGCTCCATGCACTGTAGTTGCAGTGCCTCAGGCACAGGATTTTTTGCAATCAGCTGATCGGTTCAAGTGCTGAGAGTCGGCCCCCACCAGTGTGATATTGAAGGCCTGTCCTAAGCATAGGGCTTTAATAGCTTAGTCCCAGAGAACCCCTTTAAGTATTTAGACAAGGGTCACCCCTTCACCTTTATTAGCTGGAGCAAAGAGTTGTGTCTGATACAGCTCTTGGTTGTAAAAGACTAAAGACACCTAATGATTTCAGTAGGTGCCACATCTTTTTTTTCCTCTTTTCCCTGGATTATGCTTGAAGGGTTTGTGGCTGCGGACTTGCAGTCCAAAGGAAAATATCACATTAATGGAGAATAATATGATATTTTATTGTGCGCCCCCTCCCCCCCAACCCCAGTATCAGTCATTGGTGGCGCAGTGTGCCCCAACCCCCCAGTTTAATAATCATTAGTGGCAGTGGCCACAGTGTCCCCTCCCCCCCCTTCATTGGTGGCAGTTCCCATCGGAGCCCCAGCAGTGTAATCGCGGGGCTCCGATCGGTTACCATGGCAACCAGGATGCTGCTGAAGTCCTGGCTGCCATGGTAAGCTCCCTGCTGCCGTGGGCACTAAGCACAGGGCAGCAGGGAGAGTGTAAAGTCCTATTCACCCTAATAGAGCTCTATTAGGGTGAATAGGACAAGAGTTCTAGCCCCTAAGGGGGCTAATACTTAATATATAAAAAGTAAAAAAACAAGACAAAATACCAATATATTAAGTTTAAGGGCCCATTCAGATGACCGTGTGAATGCGCCCGCATCTATTCCGCAATTTTGCAGAATAGATGCGGCCGCATTCACTTCAATGGGCGGCGTATGAACTTGCCGAGCCGCAGCATGGAGCCGCGGCTCCACAAGAAATTACAGAAAATGTCCTATTCTTGTCCGCAACAGTGAACAAGAATAGGCATTTTAAACGGGGCGCCCGGCCGCGTGTTCCGCAAATGGCGGAACACACGCCGGGGCGGCATCCGTGGTATTGTGGATCCGGATTTTTGCGGATGTGCAATACTGCGGCCGTCTGAACAGCCCCTTATTCACCCCCTTTCCCAATTTTACATATAAAATATATTAACAATAAATAAATATTTTACAAATCGCCACGTCTGAAAAGTCCAAACTGTTAAAATATAAAAAAATATCACCTATGCGGTGAACACATAACCAAAAAAATAAATAAAAAACGCACAATTCGCCATTTTTTTGTCACCTTGTCCTCCCAAAAAATAGGGTAGGACTGTTCTATTATGGGCCAGACTTTCCATCTTCTCCTCCAAGTCTTTTTTTAATTATAATTATATGTATTTAAATTTGGCGACTAAAAAATTTTGTTTGGCTCCTAAACTTTTCAGTTCAGGAGCCAATGGCTCTGCGGTATTTTTTTTAGTCTGGAGCACTGTAAAGGGGGTTTATTGGAACCTCGTCGTCCTCTGAGACCTTCACTTTTGGATATACAGTAACATGAATGTCTAAAGTTGGAATACTCTTTTAAAAACTGCATTGCAGTATCTGGTAAAATAAAAATAGCATATTTGATAAATGCACCTTAAGTGAAATGGGAATGAAGCCAGGCAGCTTTTGGCACAGGGCAACTGAAAATCAAATCTAACACAGTCTACCAATATTTCCTTCACGATCAGTCATCTTAGGTTGTCTGCGTGTTCCTGCCAAAATCAGGCAGATAAGCCGGCGATCCTTTACTATCTAAGGCCAGTTTGTCTTGAACACTGTGTACATGAGCCACAAGTTACATTAGGCCATAATGACATTACAGAGCTTTATGAAGGGCATTAGTGCACTGTGAATGCAAGATGTGCAATCATTGTAAATCAGTGCACCGTGCTATCAGGTGGGCGAGAATGGAGAACCGCTCTCCGACCACATCTGCTCCGGCAAGCTCGAGCTGTCCGTGTATTTTGTGGATGGCCTGTCACCTGAATCGCCAACATATTCTGCAGCGCCTTACAATCAGAGGGTTCATGAACAACCAAAATCATACATTACATAGCAACAAACAAGTCAAGAGGAGTGAGGGCCCTGCTTGCAAGAGCTTGCAATCTATGACACAAAAGGTAAAAAGTGCTTGTTTTGTACAATGGTCTGGCCACCTTACCAAATGAGATAACAAGGACCTAAAGCCTTATTTACATGTCCGTGTCCGTGCTGAAATCCGTGAGCAGGTGGTCAGTGAGGCATCCGTGAAGCTGTCCGTGAAGGATCCATGTTGGGTCCGTGTTTTGCCATCCATGTTGCATCCGTGTTTCACTGACACTGAACAGCTGAAAAATAATTTTCAAAGCATCTCTTCTTAATGATCCGTGAAACACGGATGCAACACGGATGGTATCCATGAGGGTTCCGTGGTTTTTACGGACTCATTGACTATAATGGGCGTGATCCGGGAACACGGATCAAGATAGGACATGAATCTGTGCTAAAAACACTGACCCACGGACCGTGTTAAAACACTGATGTCTGAACAGACACATTCAGATGAATGGGGACGTGTGCTGTCCGTGGAGGACACGTACAGGACACGTCCGTGAATCACTGACGTGTGAATGAGGCATAAAACAGAGGATATTTAGTGTCCTAATGAATCTCTGAATGTGTACTTTTTTCGGTTTTACTGTGCAATTGTAAACTTTTGTACTGCATCAAAGTTGTCAAATAAACACATGGAGGACTGGGAACTTAAAGTGGCCCTGGATAGAAAAAATAAATAAAAAAAACCTTAAAAGTGGCCCCATGTTGTAGGCAGGGTCCAAATTAACAAAAGGTAGGGCAACACAAGTAGGCAGAGACAACAGAAGTAGGCAGGGCCTTCAATACTGTAGTGCAGAACAAGATACTGCCCCAGCAGAACCAAATACCTCAGTGCAGAACAAAATACTGCCCCAGCAGAACCAAATACCTCAGTGCAGCACACAATACCGCCCCAGCAGAACCCCCAATTCCACAGTGCAGCCCAAAATACTGCCCCAGCAGAACCAAATACTTCAGTGCAGAAGAAAATACTTCCCCAGCAGAACCAAATAGTGCAGTGCAGCACACAATATCGCCCCAGCAGAACCCCCAATTCCACAGTGCAGCCCAAAATACTGCCCCATCAGAACCAAATAGTGCAGTGCAGCACACAATACCGCCCCAGCCGAACCAAATAGCGCAGTGCAGCACATAATACCGCCCCAGCAGAACCCCCAATACCACAGTGCAGCCCAAAATACTGCCCCAGCAGAACCAAATAGTGCAGTGCAGCACACAATACCGTCCCAGCAGAACTTGCAATACCACAGTGCAGCCCAAAATACTGCCCCAGGAGAACCAAATAGTGCAGTGCAGCCCAAAATACTGCCCCAAGAGAACCAAATACCACAGTGCAGTACAAAATATCACCCCAGCAGAACCAAATAGCACAGTATTAAACTGTATCACCATCCTGAGGACCGTGATACAGTTGAGCTCTGGAGGGCATCTCTGGTCATTGGTCAGATGCATAAGTACCTGATGCTACCAGCAGTAATGAATTCTTAGAGCATCAGATCATGTACCCGGCCTGAAGAAGGCTCGGGTGGCTTCTTGGGCATCAGCTTACAGGGACATTTTCCTGTAGGGTCAATCCGCCACTGAATCAACATAATGATACTCTGGAGAATCTATTCATACAGGGGGGTAATTATAAGGGATTCAGAGGTAGCCAGCACACCCAGGCCCTCATACTTGAGGCGGGTCCAAAGCTCCCCCTGCCACATAAGTCACCAGTAATATACATTACTTTCCAAAAGTTTTAGGCATGTGTGGGAAAATGCTGCAAAGTAAGAATGCTTTCAAAAAGAGAAGTGTTAATAGTGCAAAGTGAATGAACAAAAGAGAAACCTAAACCAGTCAACCTTTTGTGTGACCTCCCTTTGCCTTCAAAACATCATCAGCTCTTCTAGGTAGATTTGCACGCAGTTTTTGAAGGAATTCGTCAGGGAGGTTGTTCCAAAACATCTTGGAGAACTTACTACAGATCTTCCATAGATGTAGGCTTGCTCTGATCATTCTGTCTTTTCATGTAATCCCAGACTTGATGATGTTGAGATCAGGGCTTTGTGGGGTCCATATCATCACTTCCAGGACTCCTTGTTCTCCTTTACACCGAAGATAATTCGTAATGACGTTGCCTGTATATTTGAGGTCGTTGTCCTGCTGCAGAATAAATGTACATTTTTAACTATTAACACTTCTATAGTTTGCAGAATTTCACGCTTTACTATGCAAAAGTGAACTTTTTTACTGCGCCAAATGGGTCAAATCAAAACAGTGGTGTACATAGAGAAGTAAGGGCCCCATAGCAAGGATCCAACCAGGCCCCCCACACAGGACAGATGGGTTTCCTCCTAAACTCTTCTCAGTGACCCTTGGACCATTTTTTCCACTGCCTCATTTGCTAAAAGTTGTTCCTTTAGAGCAGGGATGCTCAACCTGCGGCCCCCCAGCTTTTGCAAAACTACAACTCCCAACATGCCCGGACAGTCTACAGATATCAGCCTACAACAGGGCATGGTGGAGGTTGTAGTTTTACAACAGCTAGGGCCGCAGGTTGAGCATCCCTTCTTTAGAGGGTAGAGTCCTGACCAAGTTTTCACCTCCAGTAGAAGAGGAGATGATCCCAACTAAGACTGGGCCCCCTCTTGTCCTGGGCCCCATAGCAGTTGCATGGGCTGCTGATATGGTCGTTATGCCCCTGAATCAAAATATACTTTGGTGAATCTATACATACAAGAGGGTAATTATAGGGTGTTCAGAGGTAGTCAGCACATGCAGGCCCTGGTACCTGAGAGGGCCCATAGGTCCCTCTGCCAGCAGTATACATGGCTGTAGGTTGGGGACCCTCTGGGCACTGGGGCTTAGCTTCAGGTTTCACCTCTGTATACATACCTGACAGCTCTTCTGAATTCTTTCTTCATTCCTAAATTTCACAGTGGAAAAAACAACCTCACGACTTTTATTTACTTGGCACAAAGGCAGGCCGAAAAAAAAAAGTTCTTCAGAATTTGAATATAAAACCTTGAGAACAGATAATAGAGGCCTGGCAGCGTATCAAAGCACATTATACGTCTGAGCACTTGCTAGGAATGTATGTCTAAAGCGAAGTATAATCTGGGAGGCAGCCCCGGCTAAATCACAGATCCGTTTATTTGTGTTTGTGTCGTAGTGCGGGGCAGCGGTCTGTCCACACAGCATTCATCTTTCATCTTTTTTTCTGTTTGATGTAAGATGACTTTTGCTCGAAGCCCTCATACAGAGTTTCACATATCCAGTTTTGCTCATCGGACTGTAGGATTGACGAAGACAGGAATTCTAGAATCTACCTGGAAAAGTGAGGGATCGAGCATATTGTAGGAGCCTCCGCTCCCTCACAGGCCGGCCAGATGGACGTATGGGCACAGCATGAGCAGCCCTGGGAGAAGTCCACTTGCCGAATGTCAAAAAGTGTGTGGCCATATCCAAGTTACGAGTGTTTGTATGTTATTTAGGTAGTCATAGCTCGTTAGGTGTGATAGGGCTAGTTCGTACCGATTTTTCCATGGAATTTTTCGGTGATTCCACACCTGACCCACTGTAACTGACTCCCATTGTTTTCAGTGGGAGGCTGAGCTGCCCTTTATGCATGGATGCCGCTGGAAACTGCATTAGTTGTCCAAACTTGGTTTGACCACAGGCCCCTAAGATGTCATTCCAGTTATGGGGCCAAGAGTGGAGATCGATATGTGGCTGAGACCATGATGTAACGGTAGAATGTGGCCTGGTCAGAAGAATCACATTTTCTTACATTATGTGAATGGCCAGGTGTGTGTCATTTACTGGGAAGTGTTGGCACTGGGATGCACTATGGGAAGAAGACAAGCCGACGGAGGCAGTGTGATGTTCTGGGAAATGTTCTGTGGGAGACCTTGGGTCCTGGATACATGTCGTGCTGGGGCATAGCTATAGGGGGTGGAGAGGTAGCAGTCGCTACTGGGCCCAGGAGCCTGAGGAGGCCCAAAGACCCTTGTGCTGCATAAGAAGACACCAGTATTATAGAAAGTACATGCTGGTCAAGCTACACCTCTGGCTGGAGGGAAGGGCTTAGGTCAAGAATTTGGCATGGGGGGTGCTGTTTCAATTTTTGCCTCAGGCAGCAGGAAGGCTATGTGCTCCACTGCCCCTGGCTTCAAAGCACTGAGGGAAGGAGGGCCCAAGCTGAACTCTTGCACCAGGGCCCATGAACCTTTAGCTACGTCCCTGATGTCGTGTGTCATGCACTTGGGCATGTGCAGCATTACACGGAGCCCCTATGGTTGCTAATATTTTCTTCCAGCAGTCTGTGCATCTAAACAGAAATCTCGAAGCTGCCGGATCGACAAAGTACAGATACAAGTGCATTCCATATTTGTCTCTCTCCTATCAATAGAAATAAATATTTTCATCCGCTATGCGGACAAGAAAAAGGGTGTGACCGACCGTTTTCTGGCGCAAATGAAGCCAAAAATCCAGATTTCTGTTTAGGCGGAGGGACTACCAGAGGATGTGCCTAATTTATGACGAGGACTGCACAGTGAAGACAGGATCAGAAAGTGGCAGTCTTGACAAATCTTCCCCTAAGGCCTCATGCACACAAATGTTTACCGGCTGTTCCATGCATTGGGGAACACAATTTGCGGTCCCCAATGGACAGGCGACATCCATGCAGCTGCAGCAGACGGATCCAGACCTATTCAACTTGAATGGGTCCGTGATCTGTCCGCACCGAAAAAAAAAATAGAACATGTTCTCCTTTTTTGTGGTGCGGAGGCACAGAGAGAAACCCCACGGAAGCGCATCGTACGCTACGCCCCATACCTTCCGGATTGCGGACCCATTCAAGTGAATTGGCCTGCACCCGTGATGCAGTGCGAAAATGTCTGGGATCCGTATATAGCGGACCCTCTGTTTGCGGGCTGCAATACAGGCCTGGCCGGCACACGTTCGAGTGTATGAGCCCTCAGTCTGTATGTCTGTTTACTATTCTAATTTTGGGATGAGGTGTAGTTTTCCAAATGAACCTGTGCGCAAAGCGGCAGGACCACACAGCATTGTATTCCTCTTTTTTTATCAGAGGTGGAGAAGACATTTAGGTGTCACTGGAAGAGATATTTGAGATATTTACTGCACAGGACACATCAATACTTTTATAGTCTTCAGATCAGATGAGACACTCACAAAATATTCAGTGATTTTTATTTTTTTTTTCACTGGAGCAATGCTGATGAAAGAACAGGGAGAGGAGAAGGTGTAATTCATGTGGGAAAACCCTGATCAAATTTCCCCGAGCACAATTTAAGAGTTACATAATTAGAGACCCCACCAGCTCCGCAGCTACCAAACCAACGTGGCTTTGAACTTCAAAAGTTTTTTTCTTCTTTGAAAACTGAGGATATGCCTGTCAGCCGGGCTTTGTACCAGACATTTGGTGATCGCTGGAGCTGAAGTATGATTCATGCTGGCTTATTGATGGCGGCTTGAGCTGAAGTATGAATGTTAGCAATAATGCACAAATCAGGCATAAATAGGCGCTTCTGACAACGTACCACAGCTTACTGGGTAGTATGGGATAGCTGTAGGGGATCAGCGTTGGTCCATTTACCAGGGTGTATAGAGAGGCAGATCTGCAGCATATATATTAGATTAATGGCACGAAAAACGGCATGCGTTAAGAAAACGATGACACAGAGCTACATATATTCAACTGTTAGGCCACGGTCGTATTTTGTATCAGTAATATCAGGAGTTCTGTGCATAAGAATTAATAATTGAATTCAAAGAAATCTGTATACATTCTTGTACAGAGGGCTCCCCCTAGTGGCTTCTATGTGCAGACAAAATTTTATTACGTTACTATTCCTTTTTTACCTTGTAAGATTTTCAACTTTGAGCGTTGCTCAGTAGCCTCTTTCAATTTAAAGAAAAGAGACGTTTTAAACACGGAGAAATAAGAAATCATGAAATTGCAAACGTTTGCAGATATTCTAGCAATTTAACACACTGGTATTATACCATCCCGATCGGTGCTGTTGAAGGTTCAGGATGTGCCTGCAATATTGTCAGTGTGAATGTTGTGTTGTAACCAATGCAGATGTCCATAAATGAGGGATCAGATGGCGGACCTTAAAACTGAGGGCCACAATTTGGATGTGGCCCATAGTATGCCATTTATATGGGTATTGTCCCCTACAAGCATTGCCACTAGGGCATAATAGTTCCTTCAACAGCACCCAAAGGAGGCACATATAGAGTCCCTACGGCTCCATGGTACAAAGATGCAGGCTGCTGTCATAAAGTCTCCTGGACATAGCTTTACTTCATTATGATCACATGTAAGTAAAGTAGTTTTGGTGTTTACACACATTGCGGTGCAATTACTAAGCTAAATACGCAAGAATTGATGCAAAAAGTGGCATCGTGCTCTGCACCACATTTAGCATTTATTTCAGACATTTTTGCACCATACTCTACATGGGGGCGAAGCTTAGCAGAAATGGGGAGCAGCATAGAGCAAAAAGGGGCAAGGGTTAAAATGCACCAACATGCAACAAAATTTTAGCTCAAAGTAAGTCAACCAATAGGTGGTGTAAAAGTTAGACAAAAGCATCTAAATATTTTTTGAGCATGAGTCACTTTGATAAATGTGGTGCCTGTCTAAAGACCCTTTTACACTGACCAAGGATCAGAAAAAATATCGGGAATGATATTACTCAAGTAATCAGTAGAGCTGCAAAATGTCAAAGTGCAGCCCAGGCCTACAGCTGGACATACACATTAGGTGTGTATTGGCCTAGTCCTCCGATTTCAGAAGGTTTGGCCAACCATCTAATGTGTATGGTGGCCCCCCAACTCTCCCCTGGCAGCTGATGTTGGGGGAGATAAAGGTTGAGCACCTTGGATTCTATTGCCTGATCCCTTTGTTAGTGGAGAGATAAGCCACTGCAAAAGGAGTCTGGCAGTGGCCGGACCAAGCATGCATGTGTATAGGACGATCGGGAGAGATAGCTGTCGGCCAAACAAGCTTTCAGCTGGCAGCTATCTCCTGTATGGCCAACTTAATAGGCCCTTAAAGAGGACCTTTCACCTCTCCTGACATGACTGTTTTAATAGCTCTTTGCGTTCCCCATGTAATAACAATTCTGGAGCATCTATTCCTATGGCTCTATGTTGGGCCGTTCCTTTAATATTTTTATTAGAAGTTATAAATGAATTGCTAGCAGTCTGCGGTAAGGGTACAGAGGGAAGGTAACCAGTTTGTGGACCTGCACAGACTCACTCTATCCAATCAGTGCTGTCATTTTCGGTCTGTGCAAGTACACACCCCCAACTAGTTACCTCCCCTCTGTACCCTTACTACAGACTGCTAGCAATTTATTCATAACTTCTAGTACAAATGATAAAGGAATGGCACAACATACAGACATAAGAATAGATGCTCCAGAATTGTTATTACATGGGGAATGCATGAAGCTATTAAAACAGGCATGTCAGGAGTGGGGACAGGTCTTCTTTAAAGAAGATTTCCATATTTGTGGACTGTTTAAACCATCGACCCCAGCCTACTCTACCTGGATTTATGGGGTCACATGTGCCTCTGTAGCCAATGGCTGGCATCAGTGGTGACGTGGCCCCAAGCGGCACATGACCCAGCAGTGACATGCTACTTGGAGACATGTCACCACTGAGGCCAGTCCTTGGCTGCAGTGGTGCACATTACAGGATGGAGACCATAAGATAGCTGTAGGATGCCAAAGATGGGAAGACAGCTGAAGGATGCCAAAGACCTGTGGGGGCTGAAACAGAGTGGCAGGGAGCAGGCTGAGGACAGCTACAAATTACAAAAAGCAGGACAACCTCCTCAGGTTTATTGGACAGGATTAGTAAATCTGTCCCATTGTTTTTTATGTTGTTTACGCTATTGTCATCGGTGGGAAAATGCAGGACGTCCACAACAAAGCAGCTCAGCTTTTCACAAATGCTCATAGACGGATCCTTGCCCTTTCATTAAGCAGTAGGGTAACAGATGGCAGGAGCCCTTTAAGTGTCAGTCCAGCCCTTTCTTTATCTAACTCTAGATGTCCATCTGAAAACACATAAACTAGTTTTACAAGTTAGCTTTTATTTTTGAGGCACAGAAAAGTTAAATGAATCCGAAATAAAAGTATAAACACGCAGACAGCAGGATATAGTCCAAGATATAAACATCTGGATTCGGTCAGCGACTATCCAGGTGGTCTCATTAATCTCCGAGCTGACGGCCTCATCTGATGGAGGCTCGTTCTCTGGAAGGTGGCCTATTTCACCACAGCGTGTCATTGACATCATATACTCACTCAGCGAGGGCTGGATTCTTCTCTATGTCGCTGACCAGGGTCAGGCAGCATTAATCACCTCTACAGCTTTCTTACCTACGCTGGGGCGATGATGTTTTAGTAATTCTTCCAACTGATTGGGATAAAGGATGTGGCGTCTCTTGCGTATTCGGTGAAGAAGCTGTAATCTGCATACTTTATCTGGACTGCCTGGATTCAGCCGATCCTTGCTACTGTTTTTCTTTTCGTTTTTATGTATTATGTAGTTTTATTAGAATTTATATTCTTTTTTTAATACTAAAACTTGATACTACAGTATAACTTGTGAAAACTTGAAAGAAAAGGATTTAAATAGCAGCCTAAGGCTACTTTCACACTTGCATTTGCAGGATCCGTTGGTGAGATCCGTCCAGGCTCTCACAAACGGATCCGTCATGATAATACAACCGTCTGCATCCGTTCTTAACGGATCCAGTTGTATTATGTTTTACATAGCAAAGACGGATCCGTCTTGAACTCCATTGAAAGTCAATGGAGGACGGATCCGTTTTCTATTGTGTCAGACAAAACGGATCCGTCCCCATTGACTTACATTGTGAGTCATGACGGATCCGTTTGGATCAGTTTCCATCAAGCGGACACCAAAACGCAGCAGGGGGCATTTTAGTGTCCGCCTCCAAAACGGAATGGAGACTGAACTGAAGCAAAACTGATGCATTCTGAACGGATCCATTCAGAATGCATTAGGGAAAAACTGATCAGTTAAGGACCGTTTGTGAGAGCCTGTGACGGATCCTGCAAACGCAAGTGGGAAAGTAGCCTAAGGCTACTTTCGCACTTGTTTTGTTAATTGCAGTATTGAGATCAGGCAGAGGATCTAAATGGCGGAATTAAACGTATCCGTTTTGACATAGCACATCAGGATGCATCCGCTCCATTAAGATGCGGTTGTGTGAAATGAAAATGGGAAAAAAAACAGATTAGGCTCTTAAAAAAACCGATCCATGACCATTGACTTACATTGTTTTCAGTGGCGGATCCTTAAAGAGGACCTTTCACCAATCCTGACATGCCTGTTTTAATAGCTGCATGCATTTCCCATGTAATAACAATTCTGGAACATCTATTCTTATGTCTGTATGTTGTGCCATTCCTTAATTATTTGCACTAGAAGTTATAAATGAATTGCTATTTGTCTTCAGTAAAGGAACAGAGGGGAGGTGACCAGTTGGGGGTGTGTACCTGCACAGTCTGAACATGGCAACACTGATTGGCTAGAGTCAGTCTGTGCAGGAACACGCCCCCAACTGGTCACCTCCCCTCTGTTCCCTTACTGAAGGCAAATAGCAATTCATTTATAACTTCTAGTGCAAATAATAAAGGAATGGCACAACATGGAGCCATAAGAATAGATGTTCCAGACTTGTTATTACATGGGGAATGCATGGAGCTATTAAAACAGGCATGTCAGGAGTGGTGAAAGGTCCTCTTTAAAGTAGGTGAAGCTACACTTCCATGTATCTCAAATGCGCCATGAAATTTACTAATGGATAAGTCTCTATAGGGGATTTTTTGGGAATTAGAGCTTCTGTATTACAATAAGGTTTCATTATCATTTTCAGTACTTTTTAATACAAGAACAGGGATAACCTTGCTCACTATAATTAACAATACTCTATGGTCCACAATAAATAAGTTCTAAAAGTCTCCAGTCGGTAAATATTCCTCCTTGGAAAGCGTTCTGTTTGGTGTATGACTTTAGGACAAGGCTCCTTTTTCGAGCCGATGCGCTGAGTAACTAGTAAATGAGCCTTGAGGTGTTGACACAATGGCCCAGATTTACTAATCGTAAAGTTGGCGTAAGGTCAGACCGGCTGTCTAGACCTGCACCAGATTCATCATTGGTGCTCAGGCTGGATGATAAATGTGAGGCCGGGACAGACACTTTTCTCTGACTCTACATAAACTATTGGTTGGCTTACTTTGAGAAAGAAATATATGCCAGAATTGCACCAAAAATTTGGCTCAAAATGCTGCAATTCCATTAAGCTATGGCCACTTTCTGCTAAGCCCTGTCCCTTTGTAGAAACTTTAATTGTGCCACAGGCAGGTTTTTGGCACGCATACAGTACAGACCAAAAGTTTGGACACACCTTTTCATTCAAAGAGTTTTCTGTATTTTCATGACTATGAAAATTGTAGATTCACATTGAAAGCATCAAAACTATGAATTAACACATGTGGAATTATATACTTAACAAAAAAGTGTGAAACAACTGAAAAAATGTCTTATATTCTAGGTTCTTCAAAGTAGCCACCTTTTGCTTTGATTACTGCTTTGCACACTCTTGGCATTCTCTTGATGAGCTTCAAGAGGTGGTCACCTGAAATGGTATTCCAACAGTCTTGAAGGAGTTCCCAGAGATGCTTAGCACTTGTTGGCCCTTTTGCCTTCACTCTGCGGTCCAGCTCACCCCAAACCATCTCGATTGGGTTCTGGTTCTGGCGTAGCACCCCATCACCCTCCTTCTTGGTCAAATAGCCCTTACACAGTCTGGAGATGTGTTTGGGGTCATTGTCCTGTTGATAAATAAATGATGGTCCAACTAAACGCAAACCGGATGGAATAGCATGCCGCTGCAAGATGCTGTGGTAGCCATGCTGGTTCAGTATGCCTTCAATTTTGAATAAATCCCCAACAGTGTCACCAGCAAAGCACCCCCACACCATCACACCTCCTCCTCCATGCTTCACGGTGGGAACCAGTCATGTAGAGTCCATTCGTTCACTTTTTCTGCGTCGCACAAAGACACGGTGGTTGGAACCAAAGATCTCAAATTTGGACTCATCAGACCAAAGCACAGATTTCCACTGGTCTAATGTCCATTCCCTGTGTTCTTTATCCCAAACAAGTCTCTTCTGCTTGTTGCCTGTCCTTAGCAGTGGTTTCCTAGCAGCTATTTTACCATGAAGGCCTGCTGCACACAGTCTCCTCTTAACAGTTGTTGTAGAGATGTGTCTGCTGCTAGAACTCTATGTGGCATTGACCTGGTCTCTAATCTGAGCTGCTGTTAACCTGCGATTTCTGAGGCTGGTGACTCGGATGACCTTATCCTCCGCAGCAGAGGTGACTCTCGGTCTTCCTTTCCTGGGGCGGTCCTCATGTGAGCCAGTTTCTTTGTAGCGCTTGATGGTTTTTGCGACTGCACTTGGGGACACTTTCAAAGTTTTCCCAATTTTTCGGACTGACTGACCTTCATTTCTTAAAGTAATGATGGCCACTGGTTTTTCTTTACTTAGCTGCTTTTTTCTTGCCATAATACAAATTCTAACAGTCTATTCAGTAGGACTATCAGCTGTGTATCCACCTGACTTCTGCCCAACACAACTCATGGTCCCAACCCCATTTATAAGGCAAGAAATCCCACTATTAAACCTAACAGGGCACACCTGTGAAGTGAAAACCATTTCAGGTGACTACCTCTTGAAGCTCATCAAGAGAATGCCAAGAATGTGCAAAGCAGTAATCAAAGCAAAAGGTGGCTACTTTGAAGAACCTAGAATATAATTATATTTTCAGTTGTTTCACACTTTTTTCCGCAACGCATCCTGAACAAATCCGCGAAGCTCGTGTGAAAGAGGCCTTAGACATATTTTCAGTTGTTTCACAATTTTTTGTTAAGTATATAATTCCACATGTGTTAATTCATAGTTTTGATGCCTTCAGTGTGAATCTACAATTTTCATAGTCATGAAAATACAGAAAACTCTTTGAATGAGAAGGTGTGTCCAAACTTTTGGTCTGTACTGTATATTAGTAAATCTGGGCCAGTCTCTTGTCTATGTTCTTACTTGAAAGGCAACTTGCCATGTGCATTCCGCATCGCGGTGTAGACACATTGACTTGTCCTATCTGGACCCAGAAGCAAGCAGAAACCCTTCTTGTGTTTCCAGGTCAGTGCCTATGTTCTGAAGATAGGACATATCCTATCTTTTGTGGCATGGAGGCACAGACCCTGAAGAACACAGAAGCCCTTCGGTGTCCATGTGCTTCTGGGTAAGTGCCACCAAAGATAGGACATGTGCTATCTTCAGCTGAATCTTGCGGATCACAGACTCAGTGAAGTCAACACTGCGCACCGTCATGAAGAGTGCACATGGCCGGTGCCCATGTTATATGGGTCTGCAGTTTGTGGTCTGCAGCATGGGTTGTGTGAATGTGGCCTTACCATTACAGCTTATATGAGCCATCAGTGCCCGATTATTTGGTGTCAGCTGACCACTATTATCAGTTCATTCTACAAAAAATATTAAGTGTCAGGAAATTCAGATTGATGCATCTTGCAGTCGGCAGACCAAATGTAAGGCTGTGCTAGGTGGGGGACTATGAGGTATGCCCAGCAGGTACGGAGTAAACAATGTTTTTTCCCATCTCTTCCCCAGCAGGACAACATGGCAGCCGACAAATTCATTCTCCTTGTTTTCCTCCCCAAAAGGCTGGAACTTTAAAGGGGTAAGATGTTATATGTATAAATATATGTTTTATTACTGTGGTATTGTATCTGATTACATGTGCATATTTGCGATTAAAGGGGTTGTCTCGCTTCAGCAAGTGGCACTTATCATGTAGAGAAAGATAATACAAGACACTTACTAATGTATTGTTATTACTCATATTGCTTCCTTTGCTGGCTGGATTCATTTTTTCTATCACATTATACACTGCTCATCTCCATGGTTAAAGAGGACCTTTCACCTCTCCTGACATGCCTGTTTTAATAGCCTCATGCATTCCCCATTTAGTAACAATTATGGAGCATCTATTCTTATGTCTGTATGTTGTTCTATTCCAGTTGGGGGGGGGGTGTACCTGCACAGACTGACTCTATCCAATCAGTGCTGTCATGTTCAGACTCTGCAGGTTTACACCCCCAACTGGTCACCTCCACTCTGTACCCTTACTGCAGACTGCTAGCAATTCATTCATAACTTCTAGTAGAAATAATAAAAGGAATGGCACAACATAGAGACATAAGAATAGATGCTGCAGATGTCTTATTACATGGGGAATGCATGAAGGTATTAAAACTGGTATGTCAGGAGCGGTGACAGGTCCTCTTTAAGACCACCCTGCCATCCATCAGCGGTGGTCGTGCTTGCACAATATCGAAAAAAGCACCGGCCTATGTGCACTCCCACAGTCCTATCCACCAGAGGGGCCGACACTTTTTCCTATAGTATGCAAGCACAACCACTGCTGCTTGTCGTAACAATGGAAACAAGCAGTGTATAATGTGATGGAAAAATGAATCCAGCCAGCAAAGGAGACAATATGGACGATCACAATACATTAGTAAGTGCCTTGCATTACATTTCTCTACATGATAAATGCCATTTGCTGAAGTGAGACAACCCCTTTAACATTTTCTTTGTATTGGACAACATCTGACGAAAAAATGTATAAAATATTAGTAAATAGGAAGTATTTTTCCTGTGGTAATTTCAGTTTTCAGTCTCTATAATAATGTTACATGACTGTGGGGAATGATTTTTACTTATTTAGTACACATCCAGGGGCGGACTGGCCAAAATTTCCCAGTGGGCTGATGCCCAGGAGGCCACCCAAGTGGCTCTTAGCATTAATTAAAGGTTTTGTCCGGACTTGTACTATTGATGATCGGTCCTCAATATCAGATCAGTGGAGGTCCGACACCCGGCACCCCTGCTTTCAACTGTATGAGGAGACGGTGTGCGTGTGCTGTCTCCCATCTTTCTTCCTGTTCACTGCTGCTGTCTATGGTAAAGGTCTCACAGCAGGTCAGACACCCGGCACCACAGCCGATCTGATATTGATGACCTATCCTGAGGATAGTTCCCAGTCCACCCTGTTCACATCCATATTGGTAATTATTAGGCTATGGCTATATGGCAATTTTTTTTGCATGATCTCAAGTTGCATAAAAAATGTATGTAGTTTATCTGCCACGTGTCATCATACAACTATTTTAGCGGTGCGATTTAGCTGTAACAAAAATGAAGCCGCAAATATGTTGCAAGTAATTTGCGGTTTCAAGCAGCTGACACTGAGGTCCATGCTAGTAAATAGGACCAGGATTTTTTTCAGTCTGTCCTATTGCGGCTGCATTATGTCACATGTCTCAATGTGACCCCATTGACAATTATTAGATACAGTACCACATTGCAGTCTTCATGTGACCACAGTCTCCGTGTAGGCCTAGCCTATTGTAACCGTTCAGCCGGGGTTTTTTTTTCACAGATATGAGTGGTCTAAGGCTGTGTTCACACCACGTTTTTATTCCATGTTGGACATTTCCCCTTTTTCACCCAGGCAGCCCCTGGGTAACGTATTGGGTCTCTGCTAGGCCGAGGCTCTGCTAGGCCATGTTCCCGGCGACGTCACCGGCACTAATGGGTGGGCTTTGCCGCTGCCCTAGTCTGCAAAACAAGCTAGGGCAGCACCAAAGCCCGAGCAATTACTGCCGGTGACATCACCATCAATACTGCTAGGCGGAAGCCTCCGCCTAGCAGTGTAAAATGTAAACAAAAAAGCTCTTGCCCTGCGAGACACAGCACAGGGGGACTGTGTCAGAGGGACTGCCTGGGTGAAAAAGGAGATATGTCCAGGTTTAGCTCTGAACCCCGATAGCCCCTTTAAGGCGCCATACTGTATATGAGTGTCTATATGCATGTGTTTATATGTACACACACACCTATGTTTTCTGTATATAGTTGCTTTTTACATTTAGTGTATTTCCCTGGTCTCCAGTGGATGGTGTCCACTGTGGGGCAGTATTGTGCTAGCGTCGCCATCCACCAGCCACATGACCCGGGTTTGACAGTCTATACAGAATAAAGGTGAGTTAATGAGGATAGAAATGTGCCTGAGAAATATGGAAATAATATAAAGTCTTTGATATGACTTTTCACAGATTACATCTCATCGCATTTGCTCACCATATGGTCATATTGCTAAAATAATATTTTCAGATGCTCCAGGGAAGTTAGACAGATGTAGCTTGTCCAAGGATAAAGACAGCAAAAAGCCATATAATACATAGTCCAGCTGTAGCAGGCCATGTGTATAAAGGTCAATGTGCACATAGCCTTTAAAGGGGCTTATACATAGTGGTGATGTATGTACACACTATACTGTACCTGACAGATACCTTTTAAAGGTGCAGTCCTTGAAAGGGTATTCCCATTAACAACATTTATAGGTCACAGGATCGCAGGGAACTCTCACCGATCCAGCTTCGACCTCCATGGTGGTGACCCACCTCAGACCGTGATTGGCCTGTCATTTCCTGTGGGTGGAGCTGGGTGCAGAAAGTGAAGAGCAGTATCTGATCGGTAAAGGTCCAACTCCCAGCGCCCTAAGGCTACTTTCACACCCGCGATTTTGCTGGATCCGGCAGGGGTCAGATCAAACGCTTCCACTACTGATAATACAACCATCTGCGTCCGTTCTGAACGGATCCGGTTGTATTATCTTTAACATAGCCAAGACGGATCCATCATGAACTCCATTGAAAGTCAATGGGGGACGGATCCGTTTTGCTCCGCATCTCATGATGGAAAGAAAACTGCGGTTTGCTCTCTGGTATGGGAACGCAACCAAACGGAACGGAATGCATTTTGGAGCACTCCATTCTGTTCAGTTACATTTTGTCCCCATTGACGATGAATAAAGACAAAACGGAAGCGTTTTTCTCCGGTATTGAAACCCTATGACGGATCTCAATACCGGAAACTGTTTGAGAGGTTGGTGGCCTCCTCACAGCTCAACAAGCACAGCGCTGTACATTGTTTAGTGGCTGCGCCTGGTATTGCAGCTCAGGCCCATTCACTTGATCCCCACCAATCAGATATTGATGACGTATCCATCAATATTTTACTTCCTGAAAGCCCCTTTAATCATTGCTTCATGCCGACTCACTTCTTCTTATGTCCCTGGCCACTGCAGGGGAAATTTACGAAGCCCCCTGCACTAGAAAGGAGGAGCCAAAAAGATGAAAATATTTGCCCAAGCCCCCTCTTGTGCAGAAATATGTGAATTTTCTCTAACAAGTAGGTTAAGAGGATCGGGGCCTACAGGGCCTAACATTTCTTATGCCACAAAGCTGGCGTAAATTACATCTGAAATCTACTCCGGTTAGATTTCAATTTCTTGCACCGAAATGCACCAAAGTGATACATGAGCTGTTTAATTAAATTGGCGCATCTCACTCCAGAGCTAACTGCATAAAGATTGGTGTATAAAATGTCAGTCCTGATCACTTCTTCCGTGTTTTTTTTTTCTTTAAAGGGAACCTGTCATCAACTTTGCTGACCGTACTGAGGGCATTATAAAGTAGTGACAGAAATGCTGATTTCAGCAGTATGTCACTCATGAGCTAAAAGTAAGTGGTTGCTGAGAACCAGCATCATAATCATTGCAGCCCAGGCCTTGAAAAGAGTCAAATCTACCTGGGAAGAGTCATGGTTATTGATAATCTCCTGCTCTCCCGCCCATCTGCTGATGATTAGCAGTTCTCTCTTAGAGAGAAAGGGAGAAAACTAGGTAGAAGACTGTCAGTCATCAGCAGGTGGGCAGGGAGGAATTCATGAATAACCAGGACTCTTCTCATGAAGATTTGACTCTTTTTTCCAGGCCTAGTCTGCAATGTTTGTGATGTTGGTTCTCGGCAACCACTTACTATTAACTTATAAATGACAGACCGTTGAAATCAACTCACTTGTCTCTACTTTATGCTGCCATTAGTACAGGCAGCATAAGGATGATGACAGGTTCCCTTTAAAGGGCATCTGTCAGCAGATTTGTACCTATGACAGCAGCTGAAGACATCTGTGTTGGTCCCATGGTCATATGTGCCCGCATTGCTGAGAAAAATGATGTTTTAATATATGCAAATGAGCCTCTAGGAGCAACAGGGGCGTTGCCGTTACACCCATAGGCTCTGCTATCTCAGCACATGCCACGCCCTCTGCACTTTGATTGACAGGACCAGGCAGTGAAAATGTGATCACACCTGGCCCTGTCAATCGGATTGCAGAGGGCGTGGCCTGTGCTGAGATAGCAGGGCTTCTAGGTGTAACAGCAATGCCCCCGTTGCTCTTAGAGCCTCATTTGCATAAATTAAAACATGATTTTTCTCAGCAGTGTGGACACATATGAACATGGGACCAACACAGATGTCTTCAGCTGCCAAGTGCACATGTAACAGGTCAGCCAGTGTCATAGGTACAAAACTGCTGACAGATGCCGTTTAAAGGTGATATTTTTGGTTGCTTTGGGACAGGTTTGGCCAGTATACACCATATGTTTTCATAACCAGACTGTAAATCAAGGACATCATGAACTAAACTTTACCTTTTTATTTGCTTACATCACAAGAGAAGAGAACTTTTATACCATAACGCTTTATTCATCAGCGAGACGGAGGACCCCGGCCTTGACCATTATATGTCGTCAGGAATGAGATCGGCTTTGTTGTGTACCCAATGACATTTATTGTCCATCCTAGATGAACTAAGCCCGGGCGCAGCTGCCAAAAAATTACTCAGATTAAACATCTTTGATAGAATATCCACCGTGTCCTTGCTGTACGAAAGGGCTGTCATAGCAACTAATTCAGTCCTCTGAAATGGCTTTCATACAGTATATGAAAAGGTTCAAAACCCATCTGACTCCTCTGACATGGCTTCTTTTATTTCGTTTCATTCAAACATTAGGACATTGGGTTCACAAATGTTTAACATTTACCTGATCAGAGTATTTTAAAATCTAGAATTAAACCTGATAAAGGGGTTTGTACCAAGATAAAAGCGTATCCCCGATTGCAAGTGGTATGTGTCTGATCGGTGGAGGTCCAACCGCTGGGATCCCCACCAGTCAGGTCCTGGAAGGAATGTGGTGGTGGTCGAGCATGTGCACTGCAGCTCCATTCACTCTCTATGGGCCTGTGGAAGGAATAGGGGACAAGGTTTTACCTTGGGACACACCCTTTAATTGTACTATATTTACCAAGGATATAGCAGTATTTACGGCTAGTATATGGCCAGTCGCAGAAAATTCTGCACCAAGATCTGCCGATTGTAAAGGCAACATTATACCTTTGTGCCATTTACTTGAACAATGTAAACTTTGAAGAGGCTGCAGTACTTATCTAGGTGCCATGGCCTCTCGGGGCACACCCTGATGTTGGGGCTCCTGCCTGATGGTAGCTGGTGTGTCCTTGTTGTTCATGCTTAGGGTCCATTCACATGTCCTCCGGCCATGTGAGTTCCGCATTTTGTTGAAATGCCACTATGTTAGAAATGACTATTCTTGTCTGTGGCTGCGGACAAGAATAGGACATGCTCTATCTTTTTTGCGGGGCCGCGGAACAGAATTGTGGAACGGATGTGGACCCATTCATGCGGATGTGTGAAAGGACCCTTAGTATAATAGAGGTAGTAGTCCATGAGCGCCTTCTGCACTTTGCAACCTTTCTAAGATGTTCACAGGTGTGCAAAACTCTCAAATATGTGGTAGCATCAAAATGGAAAAAAAGTCTCACAATCAGTTCTGTAATTTCAGGACTGAGGGATGC
This sequence comes from Rhinella marina, assembly GCA_900303285.1. Classification (NCBI taxonomy): domain Eukaryota; kingdom Metazoa; phylum Chordata; class Amphibia; order Anura; family Bufonidae; genus Rhinella; species Rhinella marina. The sequence continues at coordinate 40,243 of ONZH01030376.1, read as the reverse complement.
AGATACTCACTAGATGCAATAGTCACTAGAAAGCTCCTCCCTCAGAGGGGGAAAGCTAATTCCCTCTGCTGCGTCAGGACGCAATTAACAAAACAGTTCCAACTACATACAGCATTTGGGAACACATGCAAAGCATAATACAAAGCATGAACAGATTAAATAACATCAAATCATGCACAATTTGCAATTACCCTGTTCTTGGGTACTGGAATGGTAGTCACCCAGTGAACGAGCAAACCATCACTCATCGGGTGATCCTGTCGTTCTGCCAGTGTGAAAAATCATTGTTTCTATGCGACAGATTGTTTTTTTAAGGGGACAAGCAATCGCTGTATCGATCGCTTGTCCCCATACAATGGAGGTGATTGCCACAGCCCTCATGTCCACTGATGATCTGGCAATTTTTGGGAGCCTCTGCTTTGTTCCGAATAATCTGCCAGATCATTTGTAAATCAAATCAATATTTGGCGTGATTCCCATTAAAACTGCATTAAGTCTTCTAGTTACACTTGCACACAGTTTTTGAAGGAACTCAGCAGAAACATCTTTGAGAACTAACCACATATCTTCTGTGAATGTAGACTTGCTCAAATCCTTCATGTCCTCATGTAATCCCAACTCAATGATGTTGAGATCAAGGCTCTGTGGGGGCCAGCCTAAAACTTTTACACAGTACTGGGGATAGATAGATAGATAGATAGATAGATAGATAGATAGATAGATAGATAGATATGATAGATAGATAGATAGATAGATAGATAGATAGATAGATAGATAGATAGATATGAGATAGATAGATAGATAGATAGTAGATATCTGTTATTTTTGCCCTCTATAAAGCTGAGAGTCCTCACTATACAGGAAGCCTCAGGCGCTCTGCAGCTCTAAACGATTCTCCTTCCTCCAGGTTAATGGTGAGGCCTCTGTCACAACCCATGATTTACCATGGCTGAGCTTCCGCTGTATTCTTTTACGTCTCGTCCTTTGTTGATTCTATGTCTATTTTTGACCAGTTATTTTACTGGGTTTCATATCCTGTCAGCTGGGAGGAAGCTCAGCGCATATTATCTCCTCTGAATTGTAAAACGTGCTGCACTGTCAGTGATGTGGTTTCAGAGACCTAAAATAGAAATGTAACAGGGATTAGTTCAGCGGTGTATAGAATAGCCCTGATAGGTCAGGTGATAGTGTGTAATGTATATACTGTGGGTATATACACAGGAGCAGGGTACGCCTACTTATACACTTGCGTTGTTAATTCCAGTATTAAGATCCGGCAGAGGATATTACTCAATACTGGAATTAAACCGGATCTGTTTTGATTTTGCACATCAGGATGCATCCGTTCTATTAGGATGCTGGTGTTTGATATCAAAACGGGAAAAAAACGGATCCTCTGCCGAGTATCAGTATCGGAAAACAATAGCACAAGTGTGAAAGTAGACCTAGGGTGGCTGCACATGGTGCAGATTTATGTGCAAAAAACCCACATGAAATGTGCACCAAAACCGCTCAAAATCCTGCACTATGGCCTGTTTCACACGGTCAGTATTTGGTCAGTATTTGTAAGCCAAAACCAGAAGTGGAGCCTACAGAGAAAAGGTTTCATAGAAATCACCCACTGATTCAAAAATACTGACCAAATACTGGTCAATTTATCTATTTTTTTGTGCAGTTTTATGAGATTTTTGGTGCAGATTTTCTACAGATCTCACGTAAAGTGTAGGTGAGAATTGCCTAATCCCTTATACTTTGCTGGTACTGTATTACACAACGTTTTTTCAGCACAAAAATAAACAGAAAAACTGTGCGAAAAAAACGCATTCGGTATCAAGGTTTTTTACAGTAATAATTATTTCACAAAGTTAGTACACAAAGTCTCGCCAGACTTCGCAAAGTAATTTCGGCTCATCGGAGCCAATACATTCTAATACAGTATTACAGCAAAGTTTTATGCGAATCGCCTTAAAGGGGTTCTGCAGTTCTGTAAAACTGATGATCTATCCTCTGGATAGATCATCAGCCTCTGATCGGCGGCGGTCCGACACCCGGGGCCTCCGCCGATCAGCTGTTTGAGAAGGCAGCGGTGCTGCAGGAGCGTTGCGGCCTTCTCTGTGTTTACCGCATGCCATTGATGTCACGACTAGTATCACTGGCTCCATTCAAGTCAACAGAGCTTAGCCGCGCCCAGGCCAGTGATACTAGTCGTGACGTCACTGGGCCTGCGGTAAACACAGAGAAGGCCGCAACGCTCCTGCAGTTCCGCTGCCTTCTCAAACAGCTGATCGCGGGGGTCCCGGGTGTCGGACCGCCACCGATCAGAGGCTGATGATCTATCCAGAGGATAGATTATCAGTTTTAAAGAACTACAGAACCCCTTTAAGATGAAGCATCCGCACCTCCTTATTTCAGCTATTTCAAGGAGCCACTGCGCTCACCAGGGCTCTGTTGAGCGCAGCAGGCTCCCGGCAGCTCACCAAGCACGGCGCCGTCCATCGTATAGTGGCTGTACTTGGTATTGCAGCTCAGCCCCAATGACTTGAATGGAGGCTTTTTTTTGTAGAGGTTGTTCTGAGTATCTCAGCTTCTAAGACAGGTGAATAGGAAACTGTGTCCCATTCTTAGGGCTCATTCAGACGGTTGTATGTTTTTTACTGTCTGCAAAAAAAAAACGGATCACCTTTCGCATTTTTGCGGACCCTTAGGCCCCTTTCACACGAGTGTGACGGATTAGGTCCGGATGCGTTCAGGGTGCGTTCAGTGAAACTCGCACCATTTTGCAAGCAAGTTCAGTCAGTTTTGTCTGCGATTGCGTTCAGTGTTTCAGTTTTTCCCGCGCGGGTGCAATTTGATTTGATGCGTTTTTTACGTGCGTGATGAAAAACTGAAGGTTTACAAAAAACATCTCTTAGCAACCAGCAGTGAAAAACGCATTGTATCCGCACTTGCTTGTGGATACAATGTGTTTTTCACTGAAGCCCCATTCACTTCTATGGGACCGGGGCTGCGTGAAAAACGCAGAATATAGAACATGCTGCGATTCTCACGCAACGCAGAACTGATGAGTAAAAAACAAACGCTCATGTACACAGACCTATTGAAAAGAATGGGTCAGGATTCAGTGCGGGTGCTATGCGTTCACTTCACGCATCGCACCCGCGCGGAAAACTCGCTCGTGTGAAAGGGGCTTTAGACTTCAATGGGGCCACATGTTTTATCTGTTTGCGGGACTGTGGAACGGAAGAAAAGATGCAGTTAGCATACAGTGTGCTGTCCGCATCTTTTGGGGCCCCATAGAAGTGAATGGGTCCGCAACATTACGGATCAGATGCGGAAAGCTACATTCGGCCGTCTGAATGAGCCCTTAGTATGGAAGCGCAGGACCCTCATATGCTACCGTATAGCCTCTTGCGTGGGACCTGAAGGGCAGAATTTATAGTTTCAGATGCAGGGCTGTCATTGCTAGGAAAGGTTGTAAAGCTTGCACATAAAAGTCTGTTTGGTGCATGGGTCGTAGTCGTGTAGGAACGGGCCGGAAGAACGTGACTGTTTACAGCTAAAATGAGCGCATAGGAATATTTTAAAGACATAGGCCGCCTTCTTCCATAAATTACCAGAGCACCTGCAGGATTTAGCCAGTGACTCATAGCTGGCAATGTATGAAAACACTGTACGTGAATCATATAGAGAGGATCCCTGCCAGAGGTGGAAGTACGGCTACGGTCTAGACAGTCCCATACGTTGAACCTAACACGCTTGCAGACTTGTCCCGAATTGCATTTGATTGTCAGCTACGTTACATGATTTTCTTACGGTCTGAGCTATTATAGAAATCACCAAATAATAAGATGTCTTACTTACTTTGGCAATTGTGGGTTTTTTTTTCCATTTGGAATGCAGGCTAAGGTCACGGGTGTGTTCTGCGGAGAAGGGAGGGTGAATCTGGAGGGCACAGGCCATTTTTGGTTTGTTCTGTCTCTTTCTGCACAGAAGTTCCGTGAATTAATTCTTCGCTGCGGTACATGGCACTGACAGCTCCTGGCTGCTCCTCCCGACAACACACACCTGGGGTGAGCCTGACACAAGCCAGGAACAGCAATGAACGTGGAGAAAAAGCTCTTTCGTTTGAAATATTTGCAATTTATCGACTTAGGAACAGCAGAAAAATACGATTTTTTGTTAAACAGAGAGCAAAAGCGATGAAAAAACGTTTCCACAAAAAGTCTTGTACTTCATAGAGTTATTAGAGCGACATTTTACAAAGGGAGAGCCAATTCAGATTAGAAATTGCAGAAACTTCATAAAGATGGTGCAACGCACAGCCTGCTCATGGCAGTATGTTTATAAGGAGTTTGTCTCACTTCATTAAGTGGCATCTATCATGTAGAGAAAGTTAATACAAGGCACTAACTAATGTATTGTGATTCTCCATATTGTTTCCTTTGCTGGCTGGATTCATTTTTCTATCACATTATACACTGCTCGTTTCCATGGTTACAGACCACCCTGCAATCCATCAGCGGTGGTTGTGCTTGCACACTATAGGAAAAGGCACAGGCCTCTCTGGTGGCTGGGACCATGGGAGCTCACATAGGCCAGTGCTTTTTCCTATATTGTGCGAGAACGACCACCGCTGATGGATTGCAGGGTGGTCTGTAACCATGGAAACAAGCAGTGTATAATGTGATGGAAAAGTGAATCCAGCCAGTAAAGGAAGCAATATGGACAATCACAATATATTAGTAACTGCCTTGTATTAACTTTCTCTATTGAAGTGAGACAACCCTTTTAAAACAGTCCTGGAATGCAATAAATTTGACATAATAATTACCAGTTATCCTACATGACTTGTGTTTGGTGTATACGTCAGCGTGTACATCAAATCAAAATGTAAAACTAGCACTCACTGCATTCTAGCCATCCATCGGAGGTACACTGATGAGCCAAAGGGTAACAACGTTTTGAACTTTTGCCTTTCAGGCTCCATATCTCACCATTCACTAAATCTTCGAACATGAGACTGCCATCATTTTATAGACAATCATCTTGGCTATCTCATATATAAATTGGACTTGCAACAATTTAGTGGACGGTGAGATATGGAGCCTGAAAGTCAAAAGTTCAAAACGTTGTTACCCTTTTGCTCGTCAGTGTACCTCCGATGGATAGCTAGAATACAGTGAGTGCTAGTTTTACATTTTAAAGCAAGGGTGCACCACCAATGAGGCCAGGTGAGGCGATCGGCTCAGGCAGCACCAGGTCGGGGCAAGAAGGGGGCAGTGGAAGGGCCGTGGGCAATGAGCGCTTTCATTGTGGCAAAGGGGTTAGGTTAAGAAATTGGCATGGTGGGGGGGGGTGCCTTTTCAGTTTTCGCCTCAGGCAGCAGAAAGGCTAGGTGCACCCCTGTTTTAAAGTATGTCCTTCATGGAGGAGTTGATGTCACACATGATCTATACAGTATACTATCTACTCTCTACTGTACGTGGATGAAATCAGTCATTATTGTGCTGAAGGGGCTTCTTACAGTATCAGTAATCCACTGTAGGTCTCAGCTAGCAATGGCACCTATGATAGGGAAATCATATCTAAGGCCTCCCATGGCGGTATTCTATCTGGTCAGTATTTGGAAGCCAAAACTAGGAGTGAAGCCTACAGAGAGAAAAACTATAATACACTCATTGACAAAAAATAAAATACCGCACCAAGAAGGAGTTGTTGGAATCGAATGAAAGTAAGTGATTGCGATATTAGAGTTAAAGAAGTTTATTGGGGAAAACTGCACCCTTGAAAGGAGGCTCTAGCCCTCCAGCCTGGACAAAAGATGAGATCCAGTTGGGCATGGATTTGGCGAATACAATATCCCCTTAAACTGTTTGAAGAGTCTTATAGGCCAGGCTTTGCCCATCTGGAATTCTGGGAAGAAAAGGGATGCAAATGAGCTCTGAACAAGCTCCGCCTCTGATGCCACCAGATGTAAGGCAGCTATCCTATAAGTCAATGTTCAACCTTTTCAAAGGCCTTGAGACATGACTTATAAGATAAGTACCTCATCTGCAGACAGGTGTTTCAGGGTGAGCGCCCACCATCAGTGCAGAGCAGAGTACTGGCTTAATTGGGTTTTATATAGTGTCCTGAAGCACATTTGGCCACAGATGTTACAACTAGGCCTATAGATCCTGCACGCTTGTAGATTGCTTAAGCTGGCGTCCCAGCTTGTCACATATTTGTTCGATTGGCGATAAATCTGGCAACCCAGGAGGCCAAGGTAGTGTTGCGATCTAGCGGAGACATTCCTGGGAAACTTTTGTTGCGTGTGTGAACAAGCATTATCCTGGCAGTTGTCAATGAGTGTCGAAACACATCTGTCTTTTCCATGTTTTGGACTCATGCCTGGTTTTGCCTTCTAAATACCGACCCAAACACTGCCGCGTGAAAGCAGCCAAAACTACACCTCGGCCTAAGGGCTCATGCACGCGGCCGTTGGTGTTTTTTACGGATACCGTCCGTGTGTGTTGCGCATTTTGTGGAAAGGAACGTCCTGCCCACTATAGAACTGTCCTATCCTTGTCCATATAGTGGACAAATATTGGAAATGTTCTATTTTTTGAAGGGCCGCGGCACGGGAACAGACATACAGGCCCCTATTTTGCGGCCACATTGAAGTGAATGGGTCCGCATCCGACCTGCAAAGATTGTGGATTGGATGTGGACCAAAAATACGTCCACAAAATTGGATGTGGACCAGTAAAATGTGTGTGCATGAGCCGTAAAGCAGGTGAAGCCAGTTCTAAGAAAGCATAATGCAAATACAAATTTTTGTGCCTCCAAATTCCGCTCATGTAAAACGAGCCTTACGCTGCACGGTGACCTCTACCCCATGGTAACCTCAGAAAATATTTTTGCTTTGCAGTCAGTACATACACATTACCAGCCATTAATAAAAGACAAATCATCATTTCAGGTGATCACCACCATCTGCCGTTACCCTGGACATTTCAGTGACTGATGGACTCCTGTGTGCTACAGGCCAAAATATAAACTATTCCACACCAAGGGCTGCAGCCTGTCAGTGAAGTCTGACATGATGTGTGGAGCGCTTTGTGAGGGAAACGTTATTACAACCTTTACTGACACACGGTCAGCTGGAATGTGTAAGACGATTCAATGAAGTAGAGATTGATCCTGCTCAGTGTCAACACACGCTTCTATAGGGTCATTCATATTCCTAGTAATGAGATCAATGGTGCATCGTGAAGAGCCCCCATTCATATCCCGGCTAAGCTGCACCTGACAGTCAAACATATTCACATTATAAATGAGCTTTTTGGAGGGTCCCTTGGGCTTTTCAACTCTTTTCAAGGTTATATCTATCACTTTATGCTTTATATTCATATTTATACTACCTTCTGCTTTATACTCATATATATACTATAATATATATTTTCTATGTTGCGGGCTTGTGCTAAAATTAAAAATAAATCCAGTATACCTCATCATTCTGCGTTCAATGAGAAAGTTAAAACAGATTTTTTAGAAATTTTTGCAAATTTATTTAAAAAGAAAACTAACATTTTGCATGGACGTAAATATTCAGACCCTTTGCTATGGCACTTGACATTTAGTTCTGGGGCCTCTCATTTCCCTTGATCATCTTTGAGATATTTCTCCACCTTGATTGGAGTCCACGTGCGGTAAAATGAGTTATTGGACATGATTTGGAAAGACACAAAGTTATATATAAGGTCTTACAGCTGGCAATGCTGGTAGAGCAAAAAACAAGCCATAAGGAAGGAAGAACTGCCTGTAGAGCTCAGAGACAGGATTGTGTGGAGGCACAGATCTGGAGAAGGGGCCAAAAAAATTCTGCACTGAACGTTCCCCAAGAACACAGTGGCCTCCATAATCCTTAAATGGAAGAAGTTTTGATCAACCATGAGTCTTTCTAGAGCTGGCCATCTCACCTAAGTAATCGAGGGAGAAGGGCCTTGGTAAGACAGATGGTCAAGAACCCAATTGTCACTCAGGCTGAAGGGTCCCTAACTCAAAGAAAAATTGCTCGGGTTTGCATTTCTGTTTTAGGACATTTGAAGGGGTTGTCAGATGTAAAAACAAAAACATTTAAAATTCTTCAGAACCCTTATCTTTAAAGAGGTTTTTGATTCTTTGTGCAGATGGGAAAAACATAAAGTAGGTCACCATCACTGCAGCACTCCACAATTCTGGGCCTTATGGCAGAGTATCCAGAGAGAAGCCTTTCCTCAGTAAAAGACACATGAAAGCCTAGAATTTGTCAAAAAAAAGCTAAATGAACCAGAATCTCTGGTTTGATGAAACCAGGATTGAACTTTTTTTGGCCTCAATTCTATGCGTCATGTCTACACCGCCAAGACAACACAGTAGTGGCTTAGGGACAACTCTGTGAACGTCCTTGAGTGGCCCATCCAGAGCCATGACTTGAACATCTCTGGAGAAACCTGAAAATGGCTGTCCACTGACGTTCCCCATTCAACCTGACAGAGCTTGAGAAAATCTGCAGAGAAAAATGGCAGAAAATCCCCAAATCCAGGCGTGCAAACCACGTGGCATCATATCCAGGAAGACTAGAGGCTGTAATCGGTGCCAAACGTGCTTCAACTATCTCCTGAGTGAAGAGTCTGAATACTTATGTTAGGTTTTACTTTTTCCTTTTTAATAAATTAGCAAAGATTTTGAACATTCTGTTTCCACTTTGTCATTATCGAGTACTGAGCGCAGAATGATGCAGAATAACGTGATTTTTTTATGTTAGCACAAAATGTGAAAGTGTGTGAAGACTTTCTGATTGCATTGTAATCCATGCAGAAATACAGCGGAAGATGAACTGTAAGATCTGAAGTCATCATATAATGTCTGGCATCTAAGACAGTAACTGATGTCCTTTCTACCCCGTCTCCATTTTCCGCAGGCTCCAGTGTATAATGCCGCTATTCATCTTGTGTATAACATTATCTGCGATATTAATAGCCGGGATTCACTATTAAAAGATTCTATAATAATAGATGCAGTATTTTTTTTCTTTCAAAATGGAAAATATGCAGTTTTACTATTTAAACCCGTATCTTGTACACAGTTCTCATGAGAAATATGCATCTAGTTGGCAACCTGTCCATACACTATTTTGAGTATAAATTTAGTTTGTTACCAAGTACAGAATTTATTTGTGACAAGAATCCTGAGTACCCTCTGTATCCGAGAGGATTTTGAAGCCCCCTTAATGCTGTGGTATTTAAGATCTGTATATACTGTGAAAGGCTTTGTCTTGGGAATCCAGGATATACGCGTGTGTACGGAAATCTTAAAGCGTTTCCAGGAAAAGGGACACGGGACGCTTTCCTCTCTTCTGACTTCAACCCTGTGAACACAACAATTGCATCTACTTCTGTATAGGTGATTAATATAACACATTGGGCTAAGTGCAAAAATGACGCAAGTCGTACATGAGGTGTCCTAATGCCCAGAAAAATTGCACAGGATTGCACTTCGTTTTTTTGACATTTGAGGGGGTTGTCAGATGTTGAAAACCCATTTTAAATACACAGTTAGGGAATTATGAGTTAATAGTGTCCGCTTCAGAGCCCTTATCTTTAAAGAAGAACTCCCGCAAAATTTTTTATTCCATGTCCTGCTAGAAATGTACATAATGTAATCTGTAGTGAATGTCATTTTCTTACCAGTAGCTGAATTTTTGAGTTATATCATCCTGAAGTTTCTTATCTGTGTCATGTGACTAGGAATTAGACCCACCAACTCACACAGCACCTTATGTGTGGACAGGAAGTCTAATTTTCTATGCATTCCTATGGGAGCCTCACTTTCAGTCTCATAGGAATGAATAGAGAAGTGACTGGCTTCCTGTCCTGGGTCAGTTGGATGTCAGGGAGTTGGTCACATGACCCAGCTACAATAAGAAGAGAGTGGAAACTCTCAATCTCAGCCTCTGATAAGAAGATGACAATCACTACAGATTATATCATGCACCTTTCTAACAGGTCAGAGAATAAAACATTTTGCGGGAGTTCTTCTTTAAAGGGGTCTTTAAAATCACGTCATCCCCGGTGCAGGATTCAAGTCTATCACTGTCTTGAGGATGGCTATACAGTTGAATTCAGGAGGGCACCTGTGGCCCTGGCTGAGTGCATAAGTACCTGATTCTCCTAATAATAATTAAAGGGGTTCAGAGCTGAAACTGGACATAACCCCTTCTTCCACCACTCAGCCCCTCTGAGATGAGCATCAGAGCATTTCATGCCTCAATGCTTGCCCTTGCGCTGAATCACGTGGCGGAAGAGCTTTTTCATTTGATCCAGTGACGTACCGGGTCTCTGCTAGGCAGTGGCTTCCACCCAGCAATGAGCCGGTGACATCACCGACACTAATGGGCGGGCTTTAGCGCTGCCCTAGCATGTAAAACAGCTTGGGCAGTGCTAAAGCCTGAGCATTAGTGTCGGTGACATCACTGGGAAAAATGTAAACAAAAAAGCCCATGAAATGCTCCGATGCTCATCTCAGAGGGGCTCAGTAGGGGGTGTCTGGGTTCAGCTCTTTAATGCTGAGAGCACCATATCGATATCTATCTGGCCAGCAGCCATGAGTAGGGCTTAGGCTGCTCCTTAGGCATCTGCCCACTACGAAATTTCCCTGTAGGGTGAATGACCAGTCCACCACTGCTAATACTGATGGCTTATCCAAGGATGCAGCCCTGGAAAACCCCTTTATAACTGGCCATATACTTTAGATAGTTGTTGGCGGAGAACTTGTTCAGAGGACAGATATCCCTCCCAACCTTTTCATACTCAAGCACACTGTGCTCAGTCTTTTGTGCTGAATAAAGGGGAAGGCTAAGTCGCTGCCAGGCACTTCTAGCGCTCTACTATTTCCCTTGAGAACTAAACGCTCAGGCGTGTTGAAATCCATCAGCCTGATCCTTCTTACCCACAATATCTGCCATCAGGGGAAAGTTGGTACACCACCACACACATTAGATAGTCGACCAGTTCCAGCTGAAATCAGCAGGTTCAGCTGAGAATTATCTAAGGTCTATCTATGGCCAACTTAAAGAGAGTGGAGAGTGGATATAAGACCATCTTCAGTTCTGGAGGGCACAGAACATCTGTTCTTTAAGTGGGTGGCCCTTTGGTTTCAGTGGGAATTATCCATACAACTAAATTTAAAGGGAGTCTGTCACCTCATTTTCACCTATACAACTAACAGCAGTGCCCACAGAAGATTGCAGACACATCCCAGACATACCTGTGTGCACTGTGTCTGTATTACATGTCACATCCCAGACATACCTGTGTGCACTGTGTGTCTGTATTACATGTCACATCCCAGACATACCTGTGTGCACTGTGTGTGTATTACATGTCACATCCCAGACATACCTGTGTGCACTGTGTGTCTGTATTACATGTCACATCCCAGACATACCTGTGTGCACTGTGTGTCTGTATTACATGTCACATCCCAGACATATCTGTGTGTCTGTATTACATGTCACATCCCAGACAAACCTGTGTGCACTGTGTGTCTGTATTACATGTCACATCCCAGACATACCTGTGTGCACTGTGTGTCTGTATTACATGTCACATCCCAGACATACCTGTGTGCACTGTGTGTCTGTATTACATGTCCAGAAAAAGCACTTTTATTCTGCAGGAAAACAGCTCCCAAGTGCCCGGCTGAAAGTGAAACTAAAAACAGCTTTCTCTCCCAACTCGATTTCTAACAGCTATACTGTATCTTCTGATATACTGGATATAATGCTATGATTTTGGTATCATTTTGCCAGCTTTCAAAGAAGGTCAGAACCATTCTATCTGCTACCAATCCCAAGATATGAGCAGCTAAAGCAGCCCTCCCCTCTTCAGTTTGGTTTGCTTTGAGCACTTGCAGCAGCAGAGCCGGGCACTTGGGAGCTGTTTTCCTGCAGAATAAAAGTGCTTTTTCTGGAGATGTAATAGACACACAGTGCACACAGGTATGTCTGGGATGTGACATGTAATACAGACACAGTGCACACAGGTATGTCTGGGATGTGACATGTAATACAGACACACAGTACACACAGGTATGTCTGGGATATGACATGTAATACACACACAGTGCACATAGGTATGTCTGGGATGTGACATGTAATACACACACAGTGCACACAGGTATGTCTGGGATGTGACATGTAATACAGACACAGTGCACACAGGTATGTCTGGGATGTGACATGTAATACAGACACACAGTGCACACAGGTATGTCTGGGATGTGACATGAATACACACACAGTGCACACAGGTATGTCTGGATGTGACATGTAATACACACATACAGTGCAGACAGGTATGTCTGGGATGTGACATGTAATACAGACACAGTGCACATAGGTATGTCTGGGATGTGACATGTAATACACACACAGTGCACACAGGTATGTCTGGATGTGACATGTAATACAGACACCAGTGCACACAGGTATGTCTGGGATGTGACATGTAATACAGACACACAGTGCACACAGGTATGTCTGGGATGTGACATGGAATACACACACAGTGCACACAGGTATGTCTGGGATGTGACATGTAATACACACACACAGTGCACACAAGGTAGTCTGGGATGTGACATGTAATACACACATACAGTGCACACAGGTATGTCTGGGATGTGACATGTAATACACACACACAGTGCACACAGGTATGTCTGGGATGTGACATGTAATACAGACACACAGTGCACACAGGTCATGTCTGGGATGTGACATGTAATACAGACACACAGTGCACACAGGTATGTCTGGGATATGACATGTAATACAGACACACAGTGGCACACAGGTATGTCTGGGATGTGACATGTAATACACACACACAGTGCACACAGGTATGTCTGGGATGTGACATATAATACAGACACACAGTGCACACAGGTATGTCTGCGGATATGACATGTAATACAGACACACAGTGCACACAGGTATGTCTGGGATGTGACATGTAATACAACACACAGCACACAGGTTCTGGGGCAACACAGGTATGTCTGGGATGTGACATGCTAATACAGACACACAGTGCACACAGGTATGTCTGGGATGTGACATGTAATACAGACACACAGTGCACACAGGTATGTCTGGGATGTGACATGTAATACAGACACAAGTGCACACAGGTATGTCTGGGATGTGACATGTAATACAGACACACAGTGCACACAGGTATGTCTGGGATGTGACATGTAATACAGACACACAGTGCACACAGGTATGTCTGGGATGTGACATGTAATACAGACACACAGTGCACACAGGTATGTCTGGGATGTGACATGTAATACAGACACACAGTGCACACAGGTATGTCTGGGATGTGACATGTAATACAGACACACAGTGCACACAGGTATGTCTGGGATGTGACATGTAATACACACACACAGTGCACACAGGTATGTCTGGGATGTGACATGTAATACAGACACACAGTGCACACAGGTATGTCTGGGATGTGACATGTAATACACACACAGTGCACACAGGTATGTCTGGGATGTGACATGTAATACGACACACAGTGCACACAGGTATGTCTGGGATGTGACATGTAATACAGACACACAGTGCACACAGGTATGTCTGGGATGTGACATGTAATACAGACACACAGTGCACACAGGTATGTCTGGGATGTGACATGTAATACACACACACAGTGCACACAGGTATGTCTGGGATGTGACATGTAATACAGACACACAGTGCACACAGGTATGTCTGGGATGTGACATGTAATACACACACAGTGCACACAGGTATGTCTGGGATGTGACATGTAATACAGACACACAGTGCACACAGGTATGTCTGGGATGTGACATGTAATACACACACACAGTGCACACAGGTATGTCTGGGATGTGACATGTAATACAGACACACAGTGCACACAGGTATGTCTGGGATGTGACATGTAATACAGACACACAGTGCACACAGGTATGTCTGGGATGTGACATGTAATACAGACACACAGTGCACACAGGTATGTCTGGATGTGACATGTAATACACACACAGTGCACACAGGTATGTCTGGGATGTGACATGTAATACAGACACACAGTGCACACAGGTATGTCTGGGATGTGACATGTAATACAGACACACAGTGCACACAGGTATGTCTGGGATGTGACATGTAATACACACACAGTGCACATAGGTATGTCTGGGATGTGACATGTAATACACACACACAGTGCACACAGGTATGTCTGGGATGTGACATGTAATACACACACACAGTGCACACAGGTATGTCTGGGATGTGACATGTAATACAGACACAGTGCACACAGGTATGTCTGGGATGTGACATGTAATACAGACACACAGTGCACACAGGTATGTCTGGGATGTGACATGGTAATACAGACACACAGTGCACACAGGTATGTCTGGGATGTGACATGTAATACAGACACACAGTGACAGGTATGGGTGTGCATGTTACAGCACAGTGCCGTATGTCTGGGATGTGACATGTAATACAGACACACAGTGCACACAGGTATGTCTGGGATGTGACATGTAATACAGACACACAGTGCACACAGGGTATGTCTGGGATGTGACATGTAATAAGGCAACAGGATGTCTGGGATGTGACATGTAATACAGAACACAGTGCACACAGGTATGTCTGGGATGTGACATGTAATACAGACACACAGTGCACACAGATATGTCTGGGATGTGACATGTAATACAGACACACAGTGCACACAGGTATGTTTGGGATGTGACATGTAATACACACACAGTGCACACAGGTATGTCTGGGATGAGACATGTAATACAGACACAGTGCACACAGGTATGTCTGGGATGTGACATGTTATACACACACACAGTGCACACAGGTATGTCTGGGATGTGACATGTAATACAGACACAGTGCACACAGGTATGTCTGGGATGTGACATGTAATACAGACACACAGTGCACACAGGTATGTCTGGGATGTGACATGTAATACACACACACAGTGCACACAGGGATGTCTGGGATGTGACATGTAATACAGGCACACAGTGCACACAGGTATGTCTGGGATGTGACATGTAATATACACACACACAGCGCACACAGGTATGTCTGGGATGTGACATGTAATACACACACAGTGCACACAGGTATGTCTGGGATGTGACATGTAATACAGTGCACACAGGTATGTCTGGGATGTGACATGTAATACAGACACACAGTGCACACAGGTATGTCTGGGATGTGACATGTAATACGGACCACAGTGCACACAGGAATGTCTGGGATGTGACATGTAATACAGACACACAGTGCACACAGGTATGTCTGGATGTGACATGTAATACAGACACACAGTGCACACAGGTATGTCTGGGATGTGAACTGTAATACAGACACACAGTGCACACAGGTATGTCTGGGATGTGACATGTAATACAGACACACAGTGCACACAGGTATGTCTGGGATGTGACATGTAATACAGACACACAGTGCACACAGGTATGTCTGGGATGTGACATGTAATACAGACACACAGTGCACACAGGTATGTCTGGGATGTGACATGTAATACAGACACACAGTGCACACAGGTATGTCTGGGATGTGACATGTAATACAGACACACAGTGCACACAGGTATGTCTGGGATGTGACATGTAATACAGACACACAGTGCACACAGGTATGTCTGGGATGTGACATGTAATACAGACACACAGTGCACACAGGTATGTCTGGGATGTGACATGTAATACAGCACACAGTGCACACAGGTATGTCTGGGATGTGGACATGTAATACAGACACACAGTGCACACAGGTATGTCTGGGATGTGACATGTAATACAGACACACAGTGCACACAGGTATGTCTGGGATGTGACATGTAATACACACACACAGTGCACACAGGTATGTCTGGGATGTGACATGTAATACAGACACACAGTGCACACAGGTATGTCTGGGATGTGACATGTAATACAGACACACAGTGCACACAGGTATGTCTGGGATATGACATGTAATACAGACACACAGTGCACACAGGTATGTCTGGGATGTGTCTGCAATCTTCTGTGGGGCAGTGCTGTTAGTTATATAGGTGAACATGAGATGACAGACTCCCTTTAAAAAAGTATATGTATTCCAGCCCGAAAAAAGGCCAAAAGAACCCTCTTTGGGCGCTATCAAGTGAATGGAGCCCCATGGATACGTTTGGCATATACAATGGTAGCTTTTCCTAGCATATATGCCCACCATGACTTGAATAGTTCCTAAATGTTGCATACATACTCTAAATGTGCTACTACATACATGTAACTTTTTGCTCTTATGTAACTTGCCACTTAATCCGTTTGACATGGACAGGCTCCAGTACCAGTGTGACCATCGTACATTTGGCCATAACAGGTCAAGTTCATTCAGAAGTCGTCTGGTTATTGCAGACTGTTTCTACAATGGAAATATGGGACCAAATAAGGTGCTAATAGAACGTTAAATTAATACAGGCTTCACTTTTATTAAATTTGATGGCTCTGGTTCTTTTCCAGGTAACCAGATTCAACTTTCTGCCAAAAGTTATTAGATTCCTTTAAAAAGTCCTCCACAATTTCTTGCACAAAGAGCAGACGATGAACCTTGCAGAAAAGTTTTCTGTCCACGACCCAAAACCGCTCAAAGGTTATCTAAAGGTAGTTGTATATCCCGTACAGTACTGATCGATGCTTTGTGCATGAGATCAAAAAGAGAGTCTTAAATGGTTACCGTGTTTAGCAATCTGTTGCACAAATCAGGTCCTGATTACACAAGACGGGTGGGCTTTGCAATTTGTACCTTTGATTGCACATAATCTATGAAGAGCGCATCAGGATTTCATTACTTGTGTGATCTGTTTCTCACTTTCATCACAGAGACCTGTAAGAGTGGGAACGGCCACGGGTCTCGTATTCCCCTGCCCTGACAGAAGGCAGACTTTGAAGATGTAGACAGTGATAAACAATATATATCTTTTTTATGTGCAACCACTCACCAATTTACTGCTTGTTAATATTCTGTAATTCGCTGAGTAAACAGCTTTGCTGGGGCCTGTGATATGGAGCCAGGTGGCCGCTTTTGTCCTGCCGAACTCTGTTTCCTGAATGGACGACCCGTTCCAGGGCCATATGCCCTCCAAGCATCGTTTTTTCATTGTTTTAATATATTTTTGTGTTAAAGGAAACCGTTTTTGCTGCTGACTATAGACATGGCACATTGCCAAGCTTTGTGATGTTCACGTTTCCTAAGCCTGGACAGCTCTTGTGTTCCTGAAATTGTGCCTTTCATGTCCATACAAATGTCTCATCACAACTGCGGTATCTAGGCTGCCAATGACTTGAGGGTCAAGCCATCTCCACAAGAAGGTCAGTTTACCTCTTGGCTTTCGTTGGCTTGGTTGGCCATCATATCGGAACATTTCCTAAGAGGCCAAACACTGTTAAATGGTTTTTACCAAGCTGAAAACTAATGCCCTATCCACAGGATTAGACATAAGCATCTGAACGGTAAAGGTCTGACCACTGAGACCCCTGTCCAGGGGCGGATTGGCCATTGAGCTTACAGGGAAACTTCCCGGTAGGCCAATGCCCAGGGGGCCGCCTGAGCCCTCCTCACAGCTAGCCAGTGGAAGTTTTTGTGGCTGTATTTTGTGATGGACTGTGGTATTTGGCTCTGTTGGGGTGGTATAATGTGCCACAATATGGTATTGCTGGCCTTGCCTTCCATCAATTTGGACCTGACTACAAAATGGGGCCAATTTTAGTACCTTTAGTTACTTTAAGTTCCCAGTCCGCCCCTGTCCCTGTCGCACCTGAGAGGGGGGTCCTAATACCAACAAATGAATTCATCGGTTGAACATATGTGCCGCCGCTCCATTCATAGCCAGTTGCATCAGACCCATAGAAAACCCCATCCATTTGCAGGATCTCTGTTTTCAAGGTCAGTGTTGGTCCCAGTGTTTGCACCCCTATGATCAGATACTTATCCCCTATCTCCTTATCCCCTACCCTGTGGCACTTTAGTCTTGGTACAAACCCTCCAACTCCAATTTGTCTTGATAAAACTATAACTATCTTACATAACACCTCTGCCATTAATGGTCCCTACATGGACTATATAAACAATAGTGACCATGCATCTATAGGACATAAGATGGCGACAGTCACATAATTTATTGATGTGACTGCTTCCTCGGCTGTCCTTGGCTGCATCCACTTCTGCGCAGGCGCTGAGCAGTAACTGAACGTGTCCAGCGCATGAGCAGATACAGGAGATTCAGTTCCCTTACAGAAGTGGATACAACTTAGGACAGCCAAAGATGGAGACCGCCAAATCATAGCCTATACATGGGCATCCAGGGAACTGCTCATTTAGGAATCTGAATATATATGGCAGCCTTGTTAACCCTTCTGCCGACCTTAAGACTGAAACAAGCAGCAATATTAATTCAGCATTTTGGCTCAGACCTATTACAGCATCGCTAACCTCAGTTTTCACTTTGTCTGGACAACTTGGCCAGAATTCACTGACCGGTTAGAAAGCCAAAAATCAATCATGTCTATAATTTAAACACATTTTCAGGATTTAATGTGAATTTTAAAATGGAGATAATTGCAGTCTTAATAATTGTGCCAAGTCAACCCCGTCTGCAGTTCTTGTTAAAGCAGATCTTTCATCAGACTGTACTGCCCTATGTAATGGCAGCTTAATTTGAGGACAGGTTCACTCTTCTATTAACCAAAACAGCATAAAAAATATTGTATTTTTTGCCTAATAGGAGAGATCAAAGAATACACTGGACACACAGAGTGTATTCATGGGAGAAGTATAACCCCCAGCCTCTAAACTGTATTCTTCGATCACTCCTATTAGCTATATAGCACAATATTTTTGTGCCGATCTGGCGATTAGGAGAGTGGACCTGTCCTCAGATTATCCACTTTGAAAGTGCTGTGCTATCTGAGAGCAGAATATGATGGAGGGAGGGAAGCTGAGTTCAGTGATATATAGGTCTATATGATTTGAGGAAGGATTTTTGAGTAAAGAAGCAGGACTCCTAGAAGAAACCGTGAGAGTCCTGATTACCCTGTCCACTCAGGAGGATTGACAGCCTTCTCTATACACACACTGATACAGGGAGAGCTGTCAATCATTGTGTGTGGGCGGAGTAATCAGGACTCTATCTGTCTCTCCTAGGAGTCCTATTAATGTAACGTAATGGCTCCACTATAACTGGCAAAAATAAAACACGGAACACTTTGTGATATGATGCAAAAATTTGCAATCCATTTTTATTTGGTAGCAAACAAGCAGTGGCGTGTAAACTTCATCTAATAAAATAGTAGCATATATGCTTCACCCACAGTTCGTATTTAAAATGGTGATATTCAAATTTCAGAAATTAGTAATCCAGGTGTATAGAAGTTAAACGACAATCCGGTCACCAGTCGGACATTTGTCAAGTCACATCTGGAATAAAGACATACATACCTTCTATACACACACTGATACAGGGAGAGCTGGAAGTCATTGTGTGTATGATTGAGTAATCAGGACTCTCACTGTCTCTCCTAGGAGTCCTGTCAGGAATTACTCTGCTTATTACTCAGAAATCCTGGTCCAAATCATATAACATAGTTTATAAGGCTGAAAAAAGACATCTGTCCATCCAGTTCGGCCTGTTATCCTGCAAGTTGATCCAGAGGAAGGCAAAAAAAAACCTTGTGAGGTAGAAGACAATTTTTCTCACTTTAGGGGAAAAAAATCCTTCCTGACGCCAATCAGGCTTCAGAATAACTCTCTGGATCAACGACCCCTCTCTAGTAGATATAACCTGTAAAATTATTACCCTCCAGAAATACCTCCAGGCCCCTCCTGAACTCTTTTAGTGAACTTACCATCACCACCTCCTCAGGCAGAGAGTTCCATAGTCTCACTGCTCTTACCGTAAAGAATCCTCTTCTATGTTTGTGAGCAAACCTTCTTTCCTCCAGACGCAGAGGATGTCCCCTATATATCACAAAGCTCAGCCTTTCTACCTCTATCATGTATGGTTCTCAGATAGGGCAGCAGAAGTCACCTCTTAGGTTCACTTAAATAGGTTTGCCCACCACAGGACTGGTGATAAATACATGGGCAAAGAGGACCCTCTGAGACCCCCATCGGTCACTAGAACAGGAGTCCCCATGGGCACTGACCACTCTATTCAAAGTCTGTTGGAGTGACAGTAATAGCGGAGTGTTGTGTATAGGTGTTAAATGTGATTCGTGGGAACACCTCCCATTACATATAATGCCAAACATAGTACCAGCTGTAGTCCTAGTAAAATTTATAGAATGGTACCAGGTGAATAAATATCGCCAATGACTGCCTCCCTCTCTGTGTTGAACAGAATCTCGCCACGATGCAGGTCACTGACCAACACATGCAGGGCAGACCCAGTGCCCATTTATAAGGGCCCGTGCACAGGGCAATGTTCAGCTATGAACCATTCTTTCCGATCACTGCCCAATTGTTCAACTGTAGTAGAGCTACACTTACATGCAGCAGTCATCCCTTCCATATGGGGATGAATGATCTCTACTGCGATTGTTCATCCCCATACAGATTCATTGTTTGTCGGCAGCAGATCCCTGTTTACACAGGGCGATGTGCTTCTGGCAAATAACAATTTTAGGTACCTTATAAAAGATGTGATCACCCGATGAATGAGCATTTGCTCGTTCATAGGGTGATTGGCGATTTGGCGGCAGCTTGAAGGCAATCTGTCAGCTGTGAACCACACCCCCCCCCCCCCAACTAGACTAAGCGGTGTATAGTGTATGTAAGTGGTAATGCCAAGTCTGGTTATGTAATTTTTATCTTCATACTGACTTGCATTCCACCGCTGTGCTCTAACAAACCAGCAGTAAAATGCATTGAGAGTAGGGGCGTAGCTATAGGGGGTGCAGAGGTAGCAGTCGCTACCGGGCCCAGGAGCCTGAGGGGCCCAAAGACCCTTATGCCTTATAAAAAGACACCGGTATTATAGAAGCTGCACGCTAGGAGGGCTCTGTTATAGATTTTGCACTGGGGCCCAGAATCATCAAGTTATACCTCCGGCTGGAGGGAAGGGGTTAGGTCAAGAATTTGGCATGGGGGGGGGAATGGTGCCATTTCAATTTTTGCCTGAGGCAGCAGGAGGACTATGTGCTTCCATGTCCCTGGCCAGGGAAGGGAGGTCCAAGCTGAACTCTTGCACCAGGGCCCATGGGCCTTTAGCTATGCCCCTGATTGAAAAGACTCCTCTTTGAGTCCTCTCTGTTGTGTGCGTGAGCTCAGGAGTCCTCTGTTGTGTGCGTGAGCTCAGGAGTCCTCTCTGTTGTGTGCGTGAGCTCAGGAGTCCTCTCTGGACCCGGACGTGGCGTTACTTACTATATACCCCGCTTGCTCTAATGTGGGGAATGTTTCATTGCTTTAATGCACTGCAATAATTGGGAAAAAAAAAACATTTGTGGGAAAATTCGTTCCTGATAATTGTCCCAATTCCCAGCCTATGTAAAAAGGGACCCTAGTCCTCTTCTTAACCAGTACCATCACATAGCCAATATGTGTAAACCTGCAGAAACAACCCCGATTTCACTGATGAATCCTTTTTATGGGCAGAGGCCAAAAGTCTACTTCACGCAGGGTTCGTCGTCCCTGACCTGCTTTCTGACGCACGAACTTCATACATTTCTCTGAAAATAAGGACATCCTTATCACTGTGCATGAGGCTGACAGTACTTGTCATGCACATTAGATGAAAGGGGGCCTATTGTTTTTTTTATACTTCTCGGGGAGCAGGTTTTCTGTTTTCAACCACTTTGGCCCAGTATGGAGTTAGTGGACTGGTATGTACTTATCTGTCTTAAAGCGTGTTGCACAGATATCAGAGCCCACCACCCTGGAGCATCAAAGGACATCATCCAGCCCAGATGTAGTACACGCTGTTGACTGATCCTCTTATCTCACCCGCGAAAACCACAGCCCTGGAGACAGGACATGAAGCATGAAGCCCCAGTCCTTGTCTATGAGGTGTCTTCCCCAATAAGTGCTTTTTACAAACCACACATAGGGGGGTGAAAGGTTTGACTGATGCTTTTCTCTGATAGCAACAGATAGTCGCTTCCTGCCTTGCACTTTAGGCTATTCACTGGGAGGGGTTACCAAGGCAGCTGGAAGGAAATCATGAAGCAGTATTGCAAACTCTGCAGCCTCCTGATACTCGTCCTGTGCACTCACACACTGAGCTGATTAAGTATCTGCTGGGAATTCCATCTCATGCAACCTCATGGTGTGGTGCTGCTGCTTTGTGCATCATCAGGTGAGTCAATTCCTGTCCATCACTTATGTATTCACCTACATAAGTCACCTAAATTTTGTGCATCTTGCATCTCATAGATTTACTATGCTTATCGATTCAGCCAAACCATATTAATCATCTGCAGGGTGCACATAGACCTGGCAGCTCCTTATCTTTGTGCCCTCACATATACTGTACTTTATTATTTTTGCTTCGTTTCTATGAATGTTTTATAGTTTTTTGTGTATATGATGATAATATTTTTGTCACCTTTTATTACAACTTATAGTTCTCGCATTGCTGTGTATGGAAAGATTTAGGAGCCAGTCTTTGCCTCATGGCAGGATGGGCATTAAAGGTGTGTCCTCTGACAAGCTGTCACAGATTAGGCTGAGTTCACATCTGCGTTAGGAATTTAGTTTTTTGTGTTCTGTCATGGAGGCAGAAAACGAAATTCAAGCTGTGATGGATCCGTCACGTGATGGACACCAACAGCAGTCCAGTGGACTCCATTCACCTATAATGGGACCCATCATTCTACTAGAAAAAAAATGACGATGCACAGTGTGCTATTTTCTACAAATGTGACAGAATCTGTGATCGGCGCAGAGTACCGCTGTCAACAGAGCCTTAAACTGCGTAGCTGTTCACACATGTAGCTTTGAATTTTTGGAGTACCCCACAATGCTTGAGTGCTGCAAGCTGAATCTCCCATTTTACCGTGCACATAGCTATATGGAGATTGTGGTGATTTTTTGGCATTTTTCTTGATGCCAATATTTAGTTTCTCTGTAATTTTTTACCAATTTTTGGATTTTGCTAGAAGAAGGATGCGGTTTGGCCTAAATAAAAAAGCATAAATCTGATTATTATGTATCAGTCCGGTAGAATATTAAAATTCATTGTGAGAGGCCAACTATATTTGGACTACCTCTTGTCATGTTTTAGTTTTTATTCTGACCTAATATAATAAAGCGTCTATGGAAATTCAGGGATATTGTGGAAGACACATGGGCAGAATTACTAAGGCTAGTTTCACATCTGCGTTTTTAAGTCTGGCAGGCTGTTCCTGTAATGGTGAATGGCAGTATCTGGCAGGCTGTTCCTGTAATGGTGAATGGCAGTATCCGGCAGGCTGTTCCTGTAATGGTGAATGGCAGTATCTGGCAGGCTGTTCCTGTAATGGTGAATGGCAGTATCTGGCAGGCTGTTCCTGTAATGGTGAATGGCAGTATCAGCAGGCTTTCCTGTAATGTGTGAATGGCAGTTCCTGTAATGGTGAATAGCAGTATCCGGCAGGCTGTTCCTGTAATGGTGAATGGCAGTATCTGGCAGGCTGTTCCTGTAATGGTGAATAGCAGTATCCGGCAGGCTGTTCCTGTAATGGTGAATGGCAGTATCTGGCAGGCTGTTCCTGTAATGGTGAATGGCAGTATCCGGCAGGCTGTTCCTGTAATGGTGAATGGCAGTATCCGCAGGCTGTTCCTGTAATGGTGAATGGCAGTATCTGGCAGGCTGTTCCTGTCGGATCTCAAAGTATCCAGCGTAGCCAGATACTGCCGTTCACCACTGGACCCATTTGAGTACAATGGTATCCGACAGAGCTCTGGATGGTTTTGATCTCAATGTCAAATGGGTCCGGCTTTGTATGGTAGTATCTGGCTACTCCAGATACGGTGAAATCCACCAGAACTGTGGAGCAATTTTACCGCAAAATGTCACATCTTAGGCTATGCTCCTTCCCAGGAAGATACTCCCCTTTTCATTAAAGGGGCTGTCTCATGATGGACAATGGGGGCATATCGCTAGGATATGCCCCCATTGTCTTATAGGTGCACCTATATCCAGAACGGAGTCCCGCAAGGTGGTGGCTGGAGGACTCCGGTCTGGCCACCACCAAGCCAGCTCCCCATAGAAATGAATGGGAGTGTACTGCGCATGCGTGGCCCCCGCTCCTATTCATTTCTATGGAGCCGACAGAAATAGCCGAGCCAGCGCCAATAGAAAATGAATTGAGGGTGACTGCGCGTGTGCAGTGTGCCCTCCTTCACTTTCAGGGCTCCATTCTGGATATAGGTGCGGGTCCCAGCGGTGGAACCTGCACCTATAAGACAATGGGGGCATATCCTAGCGATATGTCCCAATTGTCCATCATGAGACAACCCCTTTAAGCCATGTTCTTTTTCAGATTAGGCATAGAATACAGTCCACCCCAAAAGAGACCAATGTTGCACATAGGAGAAATACAGGTTCAGCCTAAATAGTGTCTTGGGCTCAGCTTACACATTAGATAAAAATTGTCAGAAACATGGATAACCAGTCTCCCAGATGATTGGATGAAAACTGCCGGTATTGGCCGATACAGAAGATTTTTATCAAATGTGCGTAGTGAGCTTTACGCTTTTTAAGTGGTGACAAGTATGCTTTGGTGAATGCTCCATCTTTCCTTATTGTCTGCTGTAGGTCTGGACAAATCCCGGGAGAGTACTATGCCGGCCTTTTATTAATTCTTTTCTACTGATGCTTTGAAAGTTTTTGTTTCCAGTCCAAGATAGATGAGTGAGGAAAGGAAAGTAACATCTGTTATAGGAATATTTCTGGTTCTAAAAAATTGGTTGTCCTGGCAAACTAGGTGGAATATTTTGCACCCCAGCCTTCTCCAACTACCACAATGTTGTACCCTATATTACCGGACTTTAGTAACAGGCCACAAGAAAATCTGATCAGTAAGTCAAAACCATGGCCAACACATGTCCATCTACTAGGCTTAGATGTCGTCTTTTCCCTTGGCTCTTGGCTTACTTGGTTTATATTATTTAGTGTTGTCATTGGGTTAGTTAAAGGGGGTTGTTCATCTTTATGATTTTTTTTCAAACAGCTTACTACCATGTAAAGTAACGAGAGGAGTCTCGTCTTACCGCTCCTCTGCCTCTCCAGACGCTTTCTTGGTTCCTTGCTGGGTCTCCGTTCTTTCCGTCATGACATTTGACTGCTGCAGCCAATCACCGGCTGTAGCAGTGACGTTGACAAAATGACTAAGGTCACCACTGCCCAATGATTGGTTGGTGTTAGCCCCTTCAGTGTGGCATACTGTAAAATTACATTTTCTCATACTTTGTGAGGCTCTGATTACAAATTTGCTGTTTGAAGTCCAGAATGGTGAAACATGCATGCAATAAAAAAAAAGAAGAAAACAAAAAGAAACAAATCAGAAACCTGATGGAAATCTAATATAAAATATATACCAGATTCATCACATCCATCATGGGTCCTGTAAAAACGAAAGCAATGAGAGCGGGAACAGAGTCGTAGTGTTTACAGCTAGCATTTTTCTGCCTCGTTCCCTGTCCACTTGTCCATATACTTCATATGACATTTCATAGATAAGTGATTCCAAAGACTAGACGTTGACCCTGTCCAACATAAGCCGTCAGCTATGGTTCTGCAGTGGATTAAAGGCCACTTCAGAAAGAACAGGGTTAATGATTCTTTTGGCTTTATACAGTAATCTGACATTGAGCCAAGTAACCAGACCTGCTTCCCTCTAACCTTGGGGGGCTTTAAGGTCTGATATAATATAGCATTTGCCACCTGCATTGAAGATAACATTATAAAAGAGGTTAGGATTTGAGCCCATATTGGGTAAGAGACTGATATAAAATGAATAGATTTATAAATATAAATCATATATATAAATCATAAGTGATTGATTAATCAACTGAAATCCAGATTTCTACAGATTGGGTTAAAGTGGTCAATCATCAAGTTGGAGTTGCTTTACTTCACTTAAAGAAGAACTCCCGCAAAAATTATTATTCTCTGACCTGTTAGAAAGGTACATGATATAATCTGTAGTGATTGTCATTTTCTTATCAGTGACTGTTTCTGTGAGTAAAAACCTCTCTTCTTATTGTAGCTGGGTCATGTGACCAACTCCCTGACCTCCAACTGACCCAGGACAGAAAGCCAGTAACTGCTCTATTCATTCCTATGGGAGCCTCACTTTCAGTCTCATAGGAATACATAGAGAATTAGACTTCCTGTCCACACATAAGTCTATGTGTGAGTTGGTGGGTCTAATTGCTGGTCACATGATACAGATAAGAAACTTCAGGATGATATAAGTAAAAAATTCAGACACCGGTAAGAAAATGTACAGATTACATCATGTACATTTCTAGCAGGACATGGAATCAAATTTTTGTCGGGAGTTCTTCTTTAATTTTCACTAACGGTCATTTTTTTTACCTAAAACTTCCAGCAATAGTGCTAAAGACTGACCACCATCATTTTTGCACACTGCACATGTGGGAGTGCTGGTGGCACTACACTTAGATGGTAACTGTGTGTGCCTACTGTTAGGGTGCTGCCACAAATTTGCGGCAGTGCTGCGTCAAAAAAACGCATCCGCACCCAAAAAGCATCACAGCCACGACGTGGCAGCACCTCTAGGCCAACTTCCAAACACACTGCAAACTTTGTTACTGCAGAGGGTTCCTTATGGGGAGCCAATGAGTTCCCCTTTAATTATCTAATTAAGAGTTACCCTTTAATTATATAAATAAGTAACCATATTTAACGCGGTCAGTGACCACTGGAAAGCTACATGACCAAGAACAGCATGTGATTGATGAGACGGGATGAATTGACAGCTGCCAACAGGTCTTGAAGGTTGTCCCAAAGCAAAAATATGGATCTTTAAAGCATAACTGAGTTTTCAAAAAATGTTTGCATAATGGCTGTACAATTCTTTGTACAATCAATCAAACTGTGAAGGAACAGGTCATTTGTGGGCTTCCCTAATGTCTCTTTCAGCCATATTGGTGTGGAAGGGTATATTAGCAATGTTCCTCTCACTGCAGTAAAGTCTTTATCAGCCTTAAACAGCGATTACCTTACTGACTGACTCCAGTGCTCAGACCTTCTTGGTTCTTATTTTCTCTCTCTGTAGAGTATTGTGAAGTAGAGATGATTTTCTCTCTGTGGATCTCTCAGAGATAGGGATTCCCTGGCATGTAGGCCTATTCCTCTGAGGAGTGAGCACATTTAGGTTCTCCCACTTTCCCCGCTAAACTCACTGAGATAGGGGCGGACCTGAGTCCATCTCTGAGCTTCTTACAGGGGCAAAGTCAGGATTGTTAACCCCGACTGATCTATGCAGAGCTATACTGGGTTATGCAATACATCAAATAGCATTAAATAACAATTTGCAAGTACCCTATTCTGGGGTACCACAAATGAACCAACATATTCCACAGTTCTGTACAGAGAATGTTACCATTCATATAAGCCGCTGTCTCCAGTGAGGCTCTTCCATGTCTCAGACACATTCCAGGGCCAATTCATAGGAAGCTTGGGAGTGTGTGCAGTGGCATGTTAAAGGGGTTATCCCGCGAATAATGTAAAAAATGTAAATCTGACATCATACAGTACATGACAACCTCTTTTTTAACAAAGTTAGAACCAGCGCTGTACATCACATGGATCCAGATTTATCTACCTGAAAGCTCAAGGGGAGTGTCTTTTCTGCTGCAGCTCAGGAGGCATGTCTCAGCTCTACCTATCACAGCTCAGGAGGCGTGGCCATGCTCTCCCTATCACAGCTCAGGAGACAGTTAAAAGTTGAAACTGAGCATGTGCGGCCTTCTCAGTGAATAGGTCAAAGAAATAAGAACTTAAGTGGTCCTATACAGATACATTTTACTGAATAACTCAGTAGCTATACAAAATTTTTAATTACATGCAATTACAAAAGTATTCAGATCCAGGTGCTGGTTTGAAAACTGTAGAATATTTTTCGTGGGACAACCCCTTTAATACATTTCTAATAGCCCACTGAGTTTCTGCAAAGTCAATATTAATTTAGATTACAAAATAGTATATTGAGAAATAACTAAACTCATATAATACTTTAAAGGACTGCGCCCAGGAGACCCCTAAATTTAGAATAATTTAGAAATTTAGAATAATTGTTATTTTCTTCTCTGGGATCTCAATAATTTCATAAAGCATTGCCACTTATTTAGTGCTGTTCCTTTTTGCAGTACAGCACTGTGCCAGGTGAAAGACATATGTCTGAGAGAGTATTTCACCCAGTTAGCTAGAATTTATTTTTCCATGGTACTGGGAACTGCCTCATTAGAGCCCATTCCCTGGGGCTTCAGATCATCTGGTTTTATAATAAATGGGAAGAATGTTCTTTAAAATAGAAACATAAGGATACTGCCCTATCTGAGCGCAGCATAGAGTAGTGACAGTCACTAGGGATGAGTAAACTTAATGCTTTCAAGTTCAGGTTCGGTGGCAATTATGTTATGGATTCCGCTATCACGGAATATAGCAGAATTCTATGACAGAATGAACCACGGAAGCCTTTAAGATGCATTACGTTTTGCATTCCGTCATAATAGAAGTCTATGGGCAGCATAATGGATCAGGACTCCTGCATATCGGAAACTGGCCGGATCTGTTATGCTACCCATAGGCTTCTATTATGACGGAATGCCTCTTAAAGGGGTATTCTCATCTTAGACAATGGGGGCATATCGCTAGGATATGCCCCCATTGTCTTATAGGTGCGGGTCCCACTACTGGGACCCGCACCTATCTCCAGAACGGAGCGGGGAGCGCTGCGCCTGGAGGACCCCAGGTTTCCGGGGGTCCGGCCACCACCAGGCGCAGCTCCCCGCGCCGCTCATAGAAATGAATGGGAGCCGGGCCGTGCATGCGCGGTGTGCTCCCATTCATTTCTATGGAGCCGACGGAAGTATCGGCTCGGCTATTTTCGGCGGCCCCATAGAAATGAATGGAGGGCGGCTGCGCATGCGCAGTGCGCCCTCATTCATTTCGGGGGCTCCGTTCTGGAGATAGGTGCGGGTCCCAGCGGTGGGACCCGCACCTATAAGACAATGGGGGCATATCCTAGCGATATGCCCCCATTGTCTAAAATGAGAATAACCCTTTAAAGGCTTCTGTGGTGCATTCCGTCTTAGAATTCCGTTATATTCCGTGATAGCGGAATCCCTAATTTAATTGTTGCTGACCCCAAACTCAAGTTCGCTCATCCCTAATGCCCCTTTCACACAAGCGGGAGACTCGCATGTCTCCCGCAACGCATCTACAGGGCTGGACTCCGGCACTGACTGGGATCGCATATAATGCTATGCGATCCCTGTCCCTGCCGAGTCCAGCCCTGTAGATGCGTTGCAGGAGACATGCGAGTCTCCCGCTCGTGTGAAAGGGGCATAACAGTCACCCGTTGTGGTGTGTCACTTGTTTTCTTGCAGTAGTTTCATATTTATTCGTCTCAGTGAAGCATGCACACTCTGAAGTCCCTGCTCCCTTCAGCTGCTGGCTCCCACTGCCCGCCCACTGCTGAGTGACAGCTTTCTTCCTGTGCTGAGTCATAGGGAGAAAGCTGTCAATCAGCAGGGGGAGGGTGCCCAATGCTCATGAATACAAGGATTTGCGCCTGATAAATAGTTATTTTATGAAACTACTGCAAGAAAACAAGTAAGTGACATAGCACTACAATCAGGATGTCTATGAGTACTATGTCTATGCTGTCCTAAGATAGGTCAGAATAAACCTGGTGACAGTTTCCCTTTAATAAATATTGAAGAGTTTCTGGTTATATTTTCCCATTCCCTTTCCAATGAAGCTCCAACATTGACTGCTGTTTAAAGGGGTTTTCCAGATTAATGATAACGATGACCCATCCTAAAGATAGGTCATCAAAATTTGATTTGTGAGGGTCCGACACCCCCACTGATCGGGTGTTCCCTGCAGCCTCCAGGGCCAAAACTAACACTTTGAGCTGGACTTTAAAGTTTAGTGGCCGTTCTGGGTTACGGCAGCTCAGCTCCCATTAACATGAATGTCTGATAGGTGGGAGTCCTACTTCTAAGATCAACACCTAATGCGGAAGTGGGTCTCCCCTAACCCCCTCATTCTGCACCTTGTAAGCTGCACCAATGACCATATCCATGTTTGCTTTAGATGAAGTGTTGGACGCTCAGTATTGAAGTCTATGGCAATTATTCCTAGAGACTTTAGTGGAGTATGCAACGTACATGTACACCCGAATTTCCATTGGGTCTCCATCTTGACTTTGAGATTTGCTTCTTGTTTCAAGACAATCCTTGTTTTCTACAGCAAACCTTTCAGCAATGAGTAATTACTCTCCTCCACTCCTACTCCAAGTTTCTTGTGAAGTTGGAGACTTGCCTTGACCTTTCTAAAAGCATTTAGACAGGTCAAGGCTGCGGACCTGCTCATAAAATGCCACCTGCAGCAAGGTTACCTTCATCTTCGTGTGTGAACACGACATGGTGTAACTGGACATGCCATTCCCTGCTTGCTGGTCCATTTACCATTAGCGCCGTGGACTGACCATAATTAAGAGATAGCGGTGTTGTTGCATAACTGAGATCTAAGGCCAATGTGCGTCATCTCCTACGACAAATGTTCTTTGGCGTTGACAGGACATTGGAGGGACACATCGGAGCCTCCCTGTCCTCTAAGTGAACGCCACAGTCAGTGTGCTTACCCTGAATTAAGACTTTGATCTGTGGTTTACCGTAAGCTTCAGCTGTATACTCCCACAATTGTGATACGTTTCTATGAAATTGTTCTCTTTTTACTGATGAAATGTTGTCTTGGCTTTTCAAATTAGGTGCTGGGTAGTCAGTTGTGGTTTTAGGTCTTAAATGTGTCAGATAGGGCAGTCATTTTAAGGTCTTATCTCGGCCCTTGAGTATGTGACCACATCAGCCTTTCATTTGTTGCTGGTAACCTCATTATTAAGTAGAAGTGAAGAATTACATCTTAGATCTTTTGGAAATATAAAGAGGAACTAGCGGTTTAACACTTTAGGTTATATTTATACTACTTTAGGTTATATTTTCCTTCCCGATAACCACCTGCTCGTTAGTGGTGGAGAGCTCTGTTATTTCACGCAGCGATCTCCTCCACAGTATGGGGAGGAGTAATCACAAAGGCCATCTCTTGTCCCCGTATTGACTCGTTGTTTGCTGGTAGAAGATTGTGATTCCATGCCTAAAAAATCACGATTGCCCGATAATTGGGTAATCGGTGGCACTTTGAGAGAGCTGTATTACACAGCCAGATCATTTCTACAAATGCTTGTTAGCGATTCTGTGGCCGACCATTGGCCAGTGTAATACAGCCCTTATATTTCATTTATTGAAATCTATTAAAGAGGTTATCCAACTCCTATAATGCCCGGGCACCACATACAGGTTATACTTACCCTGCTCCCCGGTGACCGTGTTGCTCCTGATGCATGCATGGCCACTGCAGCATCTACTGGTCGCGCGAATCAAAACATCTAGTGTGTGGGGGTAAGCCAATAGCAGGCTGCGACGGGGACAAGCCTCCTTAGCGTCACCCACCATGCTAGGGAGGCTTGTTCCCATCACGGCCTGCTATTGGCTGAATCTGTCTCACAGAACCCTTGGAAGTGGGCGGAGAGCAGCCACGCATGCGTGGCCTCCCTCCATCTCCGGCAGTCCCACAGAAGTGAATGGAACAGTGGCCACGCTTGCGCAGTGTGCTGTCCATTCATTTCTATGGGATTTTCGCAAATAGCCGAGTACTCTTACTTGGTTATTTTCTGGATCCCTTCATATTCCTGTCCTGGAGTGCATGTCCCCAGGGGCATTACTATAGGGGATGCAGATGTAGCAGTCGCTACCGGGCCCAGGAGCCTTGAGGGGGCCCAAAGAAGCTTGTGCCGCATAAGAAAAACACAAAGCACTGAGGGAAGGGGGGCCCAAGCTGAGCTCTTGCACCAGGGCCCATGAGCCTTTAGCTACACCCCTGTATGTCCCCAAGGTGGAACCCCCATGTATCTGACATTAGTGACATATCCTGGAGTGGATTATGTAAGGAGAGTATAAGGCCCCTTTCACACGGGCGATGTTTCCGCGCGGGTGCAATGCGTGATGCGAACGCATTGCACCCGCACTGAATCCTGACCCATTCTTTTCAATGGGGCTTTTCACATGAGCGATGTTTTTCACGCAGCAGTTCGCCGTTGCGTGAAAATCGCAGCATGTTCTATATTCTGCGTTTTTCACGCAGCCCTGGCCCCATTGAAGTGAATGGGGCTGCGTGAATAACGCATTGCATACGCACACAAGTGCGGATGCAATGCGTGATTCACTGATGGTTGCTAAGAGATGTTGTTTGTAAACATTCAGTTTTTTTTCACGCGCGTGAAAAACGCATTGAAACGCTTCGCACCCGCGCGGAAAAAACTGAACAAACGTACGCAATCGCAGTCAAAACTGACTGCGATTGCGTGCGGATTGGTGCGGATGCGTGCGGATTTTCCTGAACGCATCCGGACTAAATCCGGACACGCTCGTGTGAAAGGGGCCTTAAGGACAGATACAACTTCTCTTATTTTGAATCCATTCCTGGTTTTGGTTTCAAAAACTGTATCAAAAACCTGAACTTGTGGCAGCATCATAAAAGGTTGCTGGAACACATTGAGATTTGTTGATGCAGTATTTAAAGCCAAAATCAGGAGTTGATCATGAAAGAAGAGTAAGCTTTAAGAACAGATTCTCCTCTTTGTTTTTTGAATCCACTCTTCAGAAACAGAATAAAAAAAACCTGAATGTGTGGCAGCACCCAAAAACAGCCAGCGACCCTGCCATCAGCTTTATCCTATCAGTAAATAGATATTGTTAAAAAAAATTAGATGATATAATGGACAGGGCCTTGAGTTGTGGTTATAACGTGCTACTTTGCTATCTATATTTGATTATGACTCATCTCATTTATCGGAGGCCTATCGCTAGGATATGCCGCCAATGTCTGATAGGTGCGGGTCCCACCTCTGAGACCTACATTTATCTTTAGAATGGAGCCCTCAAAGTGAAGAAGAGCGGACCACGTATGTGTGGCTGCCCTCCATTCATTTCTATTGGACCACCAAAATAGGTGGCGCTGGTCCCATAGAAATGAATGAGAAGCACACCGCGCAAGCGCGGCCACGGCTTCATTTGCTTCCGTAGGGCTGACAGAAATAGCCGAGCCAACATTTGCATTTTTGGTGTTAATTGGGGGCGGCCCTGCTCTCCTTCACTTTGCAGGCTCCGTTCTAGAGATAGGTACAAGTCCCAGAGGTGGGACCTGCACGTATTTGACATTGGCCGCATATCCTAATGATGCGTCCCCAATGCATGAGATGGGTCATACCCATACACATTAGAGAAAAGTTGAACTAACCCACCAATAACCTGCCAACCTTGTATGTGTCGGGGAAGAGGGGGTATCATAAAATATTTGGGCAGCTGATGCAAATTCTTGTCTACATCCAAAGACCCAAAACCTGCCCTGATCATAGCGGTAGACAAGAGAGCGCTCCGAAAACCATCAGGACAGGTGTTTATCCTCTAGATGCAAACAAGAATGTTTCCATTCACTGAAAGCAAGCGGATGGTTTGATCCGAAGAACAAAACATGTTATAAAGTCGCGTAACCAGAAAACTCCTTTATCTTTATCAGCACAGTAGCCGTGGATATTTGTTCCAGCCAATAATGTCTATTAATCTCATGATGTCTGATCCCAGTTCTCTACCATTACAGGGCTTCCTGCCTGAGAAAACAATAAATCTAACTTTTTTTTTGTAAAATGTAATAACTTCTATTAATACACCCAGCTTGTATTTTCCAGTGTGTAATGTTTCAGGCCCACTACACAATAAAACTTCAGACTCGACTCGCAGAATTATAGCCAGTGGTGACTTTACTCTGCTTTAGGTGGGAGGGGGATTTCTTTGGCAAAGGTAAAAGTTTCCACCACTCAATCTTTTAAGTATAAAAACATAGAAAAGTCCTGCATCCAAATTCCAGATTGAGGGGAGAGAGGGGGTGATAATATGTGAAATCACAACTACTTCTGTAATCTAATCTTAATACATACAGTATGAGAAGGAAATTTATTGAATATTATGCGCTTCTTATTCATACAATTTACCTGTTAATATGTGTTTTTTCAGAGCAATGCTACCATCAGGGGGCAGCACTGTTGTACTGAAACATTACCATGATAATTCACAGATATATGCTATGAAGGGGATTTCTGAGTGCATTCACTGCAGCAGTAGTACAATTACTGCATGTTAGGCTTAATTCACACTGCGTTTGTGGTTGGAAGTCTACTGCTACATGCCCATGAGCCTGCAATAACAAGCAGTGTTTGTGGCGGTTTTTGAGCTAAAGCCAAGAGAGGATTCAGAAGGAATGGGAAATGTAAAGGAAGGACTTACCATATTTTTCGCTTTATAAGATGCACCTGATCATAAGACGCATCCCAGGTTTTAGAGGAGGAAAATAAGAAAGAAATATTAGATCAGACCCTCATACATATCAGGACATTGGATCAAACCCCTATACCAGGACATCACATCAGACCCCCATCAGACCTCAGATCAGCCCTCCATGTCAGACCCCCATCAGACCTCAGATCAGCCCTCCATGTCAGACCCCCATCAGACCTCAGATCAGCCCTCCATGTCAGACCCCCATCAGACCTCAGATCAGCCCTCAGTGTCAGACCCCCATCAGACCTCAGATCAGCCCTCAGTGTCAGACCCCCATCAGACCTCAGATCAGCCCTCAGTGTCAGACCCCCATCAGACCTTATATCAGACCCACAATGTCAGACCTCCATCAGACCTTATATCAGCCCAAAATGTCAGACCCCCATCAGACCTCCATCAGACCTTATATCAGCCCTCAGTGTCAGACCCCCCATCAGACCTTATATCAGCCCTCAGTGTCAGACCCCCATCAGACCTCATATCAGCCCACAATGTCAGACCTCCATCAGACCTCCATCAGACCTTATATCAGCCCACAATGTCAGACCCCCATCAGACCTTATATCAGCACTCAGTGTCAGACCCCCATCAGACCTCAGATCAGCCCTCAGTGTCAGACCCCCATCAGACCTTATATCAGCCCTCAGTGTCAGACCCCCCATCAGACCTCAGATCAGCCCACAATGTCAGACCCCCATCAGACCTCAGATCAGCCCTCAGTGTCAGACCCCCATCAGAACTTATATCAGCCCACAATGTCAGACCCCAAATCAGACCTTATATCAGCCCACAATGTCAGACCCCCATCAGACCTTATATCAGCCCACAATGTCAGACTCCCATCAGACCTTATATCAGCCCACAATGTCAGACCCCCATCAGACCTCCATCAGACCTTATATCAGCACTCAGTGTCAGACCCCCATCAGACCTCAGATCAGCCCTCAGTGTCAGACCTCCATCAGACCTCAGATCAGTCCACAATGTCAGACCCCCATCAGACCTCAGATCAGCCCTCAGTGTCAGACCTCCATCAGACCTTATATCAGCCCACAATGTCAGACCTCCATCAGACCTTATATCAGCCCACAATGTCAGACCTCAATCAGACCTTATATCAGCACTCAGTGTCAGACCCCCATCAGACCTCAGATCAGCCCTCAGTGTCAGACCCCCATCAGACCTTATATCAGCCCTCAGTGTCAGACCCCCATCAGACCTCAGATCAGCCCACAATGTCAGACCCCCATCAGACCTCAGATCAGCCCTCAGTGTCAGACCCCCATCAGAACTTATATCAGCCCACAATGTCAGACCCCAATCAGACCTTATATCAGCCCACAATGTCAGACCCCCATCAGACCTTATATCAGCCCACAATGTCAGACTCCCATCAGACCTTATATCAGCCCACAATGTCAGACCCCCATCAGACCTCCATCAGACCTTATATCAGCCACAGTGTCAGACCCCCATCAGACCTCAGATCAGCCCTCAGTGTCAGACCTCCATCAGACCTCAGGATCAGCCCACAATGTCAGACCTCCATCAGACCTTATATCAGCCCACAATGTCAGACCTCCATCAGACCTTATATCAGCCCACAATGTCAGACCCCAATCAGACCTCCATCAGATAATCAGCCCACAATGTCAGACCCCCATCAGACCTTATATCAGCCCACAATGTCAGACCCCCATCAGACCTCAGATCAGCCCATCAAGTCAGACCTCCATCAGACCCCATCAGACCTTATATCAGCCCACAATCAGTCATGTCAGACCTCCATCAGACCTTATATCAGCCCCACAATGTCAGACCCCATCAGACTTATATCAGCCCACAATGTCAGACCCCATCAGACCTTATATCAGCCCACAATCAGTCAGACCCCCATCAGACCATCAGATCAGCCCACAATGTCAGACTCCCATCAGACCATCCACAATGTCAGACCCCCAGATATATCAGCCCACATCAGCCCATCAGATCAGTCAGACCTCCATCAGACCTTATATCAGCCCACAATGTCAGACCCCAATCAGACCTTATATCAGCCCACAATGTCAGACCCCCATCAGCCCCTTCATATCAGCCCACAATGTCAGATGTCAGACCCCATCAGACCTTATATCAGCCCACAATGTCAGTCAGACCCTCATATCAGCCACCATGTCAGACCCCATCAGACCTTATATCAGCCCACAATGTCAGACCTATATCAGCCCACAATCAGACCTCCATCAGAGCCCACTGTCAGACCTCCATCAGACCTTATATCAGCCCCAATGTCAGACCCCATCAGACCTTATCAGCCCCACAATGTCAGACCCCATCAGACCTTTATATCAGCCCACAATGTCAGACCTCCATCAGACCTTATATCAGCCCATGTCAATGTCAGACCTCCATCAGACCTTATATCAGCCCACAATGTCAGACCCCCATCAGACCTTATATCAGCCCTCAATGTCAGACCCCCATCAGACCTTATATCAACCAGAGGATAGGTCATCAGTATTTAAGTCTCAGAAAACCCCTTTAACTTTATATTCAAATGCCCTTGATTGGATACTCTAATGCAAACAGTGTGGTGGCGTCATACAAATTTTTCACGCTGTTCTTTGCAAGTCTAGTTAAGAAATATCACACGTCAGCAGCATCGTATGGAGTGTCAGATCAGAAGGAGACATCTGTTCCCTGTGCTGGCAAAGAGGGGTCACTATTGAGGTATTTCAGCACTGACAGTGACGGCCTGGAGACGTCAGTAAGGAGTTCTTGCTACTGGTGTGTCTGGAGGCACCGTGAACTGAGAAGACCACATTTCAACATGTCTCTACAGAGCCCCGTACAGGCAGATGTACTATCCCACAATCTATGGCTGCTTATCTTTACCCCTTACTGTCTGATTCTATCGTTTTTTTCTTTTATAACACCGTAAGAACAATCTTTGTGATGTTAAATACTTCCAAAGACAAAAATATTATACCTTTATTGGCTAACAAAAAAATTTATGTTTGCAAGCTGTCAGAGCACAGAGGCTCCTTCCTCCAGCAAATGAAATTTGTATTTGTATTGTTTCATTGGTATACAGCCTGACGAAGGACTCTGTGCTCTGACGGCTTGCAAACAGACATTTTTTTTGGTTAGCCAATAAAGGTATAATATTTTTGTCTTTTGAAGTATTTAACGTCACAAATATTGTCTTTTTAACACAAAAGTATTTAACATCACATAGATTTTTCTGGCTAACACAGTACCACATTATTTTGGCAATATATCACCATAAGGGCAAAATAGTCCTGTTACTTTTCGGTGAAAATGAAAACTTGCAACCATGAAATGTCAAGGTTCATCCATCTGCAGGAGGATTTACAAGAGGAAGCAATCTCTGTGGGAAATACAGTACATGTGCATTTCACATTTTTCCATAGTTATGTTTCTGTTTTTCTCATTGTAGTTTATGGAGAAAATTATCAGTTATGGAGCAAAAGAAAACTGCAAGGCAACAGGCCATCTGTCAACAGATTTGTACCTATGACACTGGCTGACCTGTTACATGTGCACTTGGCAGCTGAAGGCATCTGTGTTGGTCCCATGTTCATATGTGTCCGCATTACTGAGAAAAAATGATGTTTTGATATATGCAAATGAGGCTCTAGGCGCAATGGGGGCGTTGCCATTACATCTAGAGGCTCTGCTCTCTCTGCAACCGCGGGCCCTTTGCACTTTGATTGACAGAGCCAGGCAGTATAAACATCATATTCCTGGTCCTGTCAATAAAAGATCAATGGGCGCAGCAGTTCCAGAGAGAGCACAGCCTTTAGGTGTAACTGCAACGCCCCAGTTGCTCCTAGAAGCTCATTTGCATATGTTATGTTTGGACACATATGAACATGGGATCAACACAGGTGCCTTCAGCTGCCAAGTGCCCTTTAACAAAAGTGTATAGTCTTCTTGACTTACATCTATATTAAAGGGATTATCCCATGACTAATGGAAAAAAAAATCAGACATCATACAGTACATGACAATCTCTACTTAACAAAGCTAGAACCAGCCCTGTACCTCACATGGATCCAGAGATCTCCCCATTCATTGCTCTGCTAGATTTATATCAATCTGACAGCCCAAAGGGAGTGTCTGTTCTGCTGCAGCTCAGGGGGTGTGTCTTAGCTCTCCTATCACAGCTCAGGAGGCATGTCTCAGCTCTCCTATAACAGCTCAAGGGGCGTGTCTCAGCTCTCCCTATCACAGCTCAGGAGGCGTGTCTCAGCTCTCCCTATCACAGCTCAAGGGGCGTGTCTCAGCTCTCCCTATCACAGCTCAGGAGGCGTGTCTCAGCTCTCCCTATAACAGCTCAAGGGGCGTGTCTCAGCTCTCCCTATCACAGCTCAGGAGGCGTGTCTCAGCTCTCCTATCACAGCTCAAGGGGCGTGTCTCAGCTCTCCCTATCACAGCTCAGGAGCGTGTCAGCTCTCCTATCACAGCTAAAGGGCGTGTCTCAGCTCTCCCTATAACAGCTCAGAAGGTGTGTCTCAGCTCTCCCTATCACAGCTCAAGGGGCGTGTCTCAGCTCTCCCTATCACAGCTCAGGAGGCGTGTCTCAGCTCTCCTATCACAGCTCAAGGGACGTGTCTCAGCTCTCCCTATAACAGCTCAGGAGGTGTCTCTCAGCTCTCCCTATCACAGTTCAGGAGGCAGTTGAAGTATGAAACTGAGCATGTACGACCATAGCAGTGAGCAGGTCAACGAAATAAGAAAAAGACAAACAGCAGGTGGCGCTATACATACACATGTTATTAAATTACTCAGTGGCTATGCTAAATCTTTAATTACATGCAATTACAAAAGAATTCAAATCCAAGTGCTGGTTTGAAAATTGTAGAATATTTTTTGTGGGACAACCCCTTTAATGTACCAACATATCCTGTCCATAGAGCAGCCTTATTGAGAAGATGTATGTCATAACAATGCCCTTGTTGCAGCAGCGACAGGTTAGGCTGTAGTAGGCAAAAAGGGTATCTGTGCACTAGTATTTTAGTTGGATTTATATGTTTAATAAAGGGACAAGAATGTAATATTTTACTTGAAAAGACCTGGTGGAGGTTTATAGTGTTATTACTATACATATTCATAGTGTGACAGGTTCCTGGCCTACTCTAGGTCTTTGTTGTCCTGTGCGATATCAAGAGCATGACATATGGCGTCCGTCTTAATACATATTTCATATGCTTTCTTTCCTATGAAGCAACTGGATACACCGACCTGTCAGCAACTGGATACACCGACCTGTCATAAAGATTTAGATAGATTTTTTTTCCAACTGGAAGACAACAGTCCCAGAGCTCTGTCCAGAGGTACCTGGCTCATCAGTGGAGCCCGACATGACAGCTGCAAAAACACAGATCACCTACCAGTCCCATCTGA
>ONZH01030375.1:0-15141 GCA_900303285.1 Rhinella marina | reverse complement strand
GCGCAAACATTTGAAGAGAAAACACCCCACCAAATGGTTTGCACTTCTGTCAGCTGGTGACGTTGACACAGTTAGTCCAGCAACTGTGTCTCGTCCAAGCCAGGACGTTGCAGCCTCCAGCCCCGAAAGGACCCCTTCAGCTCCATCTCCCTCCCTCTCCTCCACTCATGTGTCCCAGTGCGGCGTTCAACTGTCTCTACCGCAGACATTTGAATGCAAGCGCAAGTACGCAGCCACCCACCCCCATGTGCAAGCTCTAAATGTGCACATCGCCAAGCTGATTAGTTTGGAAATGTTGCCGTACAGGCTTGTGGAGACCTAATCCTTCCGCAACCTTATGGAGGCGGCAGCCCCCCGTTACTCTGTCCCCAGCTGACACTATTTTGCCCGATGTGCTGTCCCCGCCCTGCACCAGCAGGTGTCTGAGAACATCGCCCACGCTCTCCAAAACGCGGTTTGTGGTAAAGTCCACATGACCACAGATACGTGGACGAGTACCGGTGGCCAGGGACATTACATCTCCCTCACGGCACATTGGGTCAATCTGGTGGAGGCTGGGGCAGAGACCGATCGTGGGGCTGCACATGTGCTACCCACACCACGAATTGCGGGACATAGTTCCGTCTGTGTGTCTCCGGCACATTATGCCTCACATCACATTATGAAAGGCCATGGGGTTCTATACACAGTGCTGACGGAAGCCCATCAGCCTTTCTAAACACAATGCCCACTGCCTCTCCCAAGCGGTTGTGGTGCTGATGTTGCCTCACACTTAAAATTGATCTGTTCCTGTGCCTGATCCACCCAAGTTGAATCTGTCCCATCATGAGAAAGTCCCCCCAAGGAGTCCCCACTGTAACTTGCTTCCCATACAACTACCCCCCCACCCCCGACACCTGTGTCTCGCCATTGTCCACCTCCTCCTCAGACAACACTGGTAAATCCCCACTGTCAGCACACAGAGACTGCAAAAGGTCTTGCGAATTGGGGCAGAGAATGTTCTGGGGTAGCACATCAGAGAAGGGGTGACTATGGGGTTCCAGGGAGTACGTGACCACATGCAATCTCCATCCAAAAAGTCATACTGAGGCTCACCACCATGCATTACACTGCAATCTTATTGAAAGACAGACAATCAGGGGTTCACCGCCAGGTTGTCAGGCAGCATTTTTAAGTGGGTCACCATTACCGTGTCCCTGAAAATTGCCTTGGGGTCATCCCCAGACTATTGGCCAGATTAAAAAAAAATGGTGC
Organism: Rhinella marina; assembly: GCA_900303285.1. NCBI lineage: Eukaryota > Metazoa > Chordata > Amphibia > Anura > Bufonidae > Rhinella > Rhinella marina. The sequence continues at coordinate 13,887 of ONZH01030375.1, read as the reverse complement.
AATTAGGGAGCCTCAGAGGCATCCCTACATGCTGCCCCTTGTGTTTCCTATGCATTTCCAAGGTGTTTCCATCATTTTCTGAGGTTTTCACATGTTGGGGCAAACTTGACTGTGCAGAACCTTTGTCCCCTGCAAAAATATTTGGGTCTCCCATAGACTTTAATGGGATTCGTGATTCGGCCTGAACCCACGAATCCTGCAAAAAATTCGGGCCGAATTCCGAATCCCTGAATCTTTTAGGATTCGCTCAACTCTAGTAGTGATGGTTAAAAGTGGCTATTTAAACAATTTTGAATATATCCTAGGTACAAAGTGAAAAAAGTTAAGGGTACATCAGGGAGGAAACTAATCCATGGATGAGTGGTACATTCTGAAACACTCCATGCACAGGCCAGGTTTTTCAGGGCAGGTATCACATTGATAAATGGTGTCCTTCCTAATCCCCCTTTTGGAACACACCCTGCATCGTTTTTGGGTTCTTCCCTTTCTCGCTGTCTGGGGAACTTCACCAGGGAAATGTTGTCCTGGTACAACTCAGCACCGTAACTTGCAGAAGTACTGGGGGACTCTTCTGCTTGATTTGGAAAAATTAGGGCCTTGATCACTACTTCTTGAAAGTGAAGGAAAGTTCCCGTGTGTCCAGGAGATTTAAATAGCACGTACGCATTGTACATTGCCATTTGTACAAGGTGTACGGCTAGTTTTTTGTACCACACTTTTGTTTTTCGTGTGGCACTGTAGGGCTTCAGAACTTGATCTGAAAGATCAACTCCTCCCATGTGCTTGTTGTAGGCCAGGACGCAGTCCGGTTTGGGGACAGTGGTAGTGGTACCACGTACTGCTACAGGGGAGCTGGTGTTGGGGTGAATGCTGGTCAGTACCAGAAGGACGTCCCTCTTGTCCTTGTACTTAACCACCATCAAATTTTCATGCAGGAGAGCCCTACTTTCACCCTTCCTCAGTGGTTGCCCTACCAGGGATCTGGGGAGGCCTCTCTGATTTTTACATACTGTGCCGCAAGCCACAGTACGCCTGGCACTTAGGGACATGAAGAGGGGTAAGCTGGTATAATAGTTATCCACGTAGAGGTGGTAACCCTTATCCAGCAGTGGGTGCAGCAAGTCCCTCACTAGTTTCCCACTAACTCCTAGGCCAGGGGGGCATTCTGGGGGTTCTATCCGTGAATCTTTGCCTTCATAGACTCGGAAACTATAGGTGTACCCTGACCTACTCTCACAGAGCTTGTACATTTTTATGCCATACCTTGCCCGCTTGTTGGGCAGGTACTGGCGGAATTTTACCCTCCCCTTGAAATGCACCAGGGACTCATCTACACAGATGTTTTCTTCTGGGGTGTACACTTCAGAAAACTTGGCACTGAAGTGGTCAAGGAGGGGCCTAATTTTGTAAAGCCGATCAAGTGTCGGGTCACTTTGGGGAGGACACTGTGCATTATCGTTGTAATGCAAAAATTTCAGAATTGATTCGAATCAATTCTGGACCATGGCGGCACTGAATATTGGAGTGTGGTACAAGACATCCGCACTCCAATACTGTCTCATTTTTGTTTTTTTTCACAAGCCCCATGTGCAGCACCAGCCCCCAGAACAATTTCATTTCTGCTGCTGTTACTGGGGTCCAACCAAGGGGTCTTGCGTATGGTGACGTGGGGTTCTGGGTAATTAACTGCTGGGCGTACAAATTAGTTTGGGCCACAATTAAATTCACTAAATCGTCACTGAAGAAGATTTTGAAAAAATCAATTTCTGTGAAGCCCGTCCAGTCAATTTCAATTCCAGAGTTTCCCACAAACTCTGGAATTTGGGGCTGATAAGTATCAGGGGGTGGGGTCCATGTGGGGTCACTCTGGGGGCTGCCTCAGCAGTCGTTCTTGGGCGCCTCCTAGAGGGTCCCTCATCTGCGGATGATTATGATGATGAGGGGGTGGAGGAGTAGAGGAAAGTGGTGTCCTCTTCTCCTTCAGTGGCCGACTCGGTATCAGAGACAAGGATGGCGTATGCCTCTTCTGCCGGGTGTGATGGGTGAAACGTGTAGAACTTTATTTAGTGTGAGGGGTGTGTGTGTAGGCGTTTTACACGTAAAGGTGTTTTTGACAGTATTTACTTTGAATTTAAAAAAAAGGGGGGAGGGGAGTAAAAAAAAAGGTCTTTTCAGTAATAAAAGTCTTCAAATAAAAAAAAAGTTTTTTGCTGCAGGAAAACGTTTTTACCGCACAAAAGAAAAAAAAAAAAACAGACGCGATCAGTAATGGACTACTGATCGGTGCTCAGTGCTTGCAAAATGCACGTACGCAGAACACGTGCAAAAATCTAAACTTTGAAATTTATCTAACTACCACTAACTGTGCTTTTTTTTCACACAAGTAAAAAAAAAACAACCCAAAAATATGCAGATGCTGCTTTCACAGCACGCACACAGATGGTGTGTGAGTGCAGAAACTGTAGTGAAAAAATTCACTGCAGTCCTCTGCAAACAGCACATACGCAGATACTGTACGTTCGTGCAAAAACCTAAACTGCCACTAACTGAAATTCATCTAACTACCACTGTTTTTTTTTCACACAAGTAAAAAAAAAAAAAAAAATATGCAGATGCTGCTTTCACAGCACACACACAGATGGTGTGTGAGTGCAGAAACTGTAGTGAAAAAATTCACTACAGTGTAAAAAACTGAACACTGGCTAAAAATTTAACTATAGATAGATAGATAGATAGATAGATAGATAGATAGATAGATAGATAGATAGAGAGATTGAGCTCTATATATATTTATATAAAACCCTAACTGTAGTAACTTCTTTTTTCACCAAAAAAACGAAAAAAAAATGATCCCCAGGTGCTGATCAGGCAGGTATGCACTGAAAAGCACTGGGCGGTCACAGCTCGCATGCAGAAAAAGCGATGCAGAGCTGAAAAATTACTTAAAAAGTAAAATAAAAGACAAAAAACACACCGAACAAGTGGCGTCCGTAAAAAAAGGACGGGAGGGGGTAGGGCAAGGGAGGGGGGGACAGGAGGGGACAGGGACAGAGGGTGGGTTAGGGATCTGTAACTTCTTCTTTCTTCTGTTCTTCTTCTTTTCAGCAGCCAAAAATCAGCAAGAAGTGGTGGTGCACCACAAGTCCCAGCAAGCCAACAGCACACAGAAAAGCGCAGAACCTTCCAGCATGCAGTCTCCAACTAGAATGGCTGCATGCAGGAAGGTTCAGCCTCTTCTTGTGCTGGAGCGTTGCTCCAGCCAATGGCAGCGCTGGCAGGGGACCCAAAACAGTGGAGTCCCCTGCCTGACCCCTGGGAGGACAGGTGCTGACTTGTTCAGCACCTGTCACCTTCAAATGACCGGCCCCTGCTTCCTCTGCAGCTCCGGTGGCTTCCGGGAGCTGCGATGGTCCGGCCTATGGAATCCGGCCAATCGCGTCCACTGGAGCTGCAGGGGGGCAAAAACACCTCCCCCTGCCCTTACTCGACATGGCTGCCTGCCGAGCAGTGCAGCCATGACACCCGGGTTCCGCGGCGATTACGCCCAGGAGCACAGCGCTCAGTAATAATATGGCATGGGCGTCTAGCACCTTGCCGCAGCGCTGTACTATTACAGCGCTGGTTGCCAAGGGGTTAAAGAAAGCTTGGTAAGATATCCATCTTAAGAACATTTAACCGGCCGAACCAAGGCAATTGCGGCCTACCATAGGATTTAGGTTCCCGTTCCGCGCGCGATGTAATAATGGTAGATAATTCAATGTATGTATACAAAATGGAGAGATTAGAAGGGATCAGTATGCCCAGATAATAAATAGCTTTCTGTTGCCAGCAAAAAGAGAAGTTAAAGAGGTTTTCAGGTTTCAAAATTCTATTTATGTGCTCTAATACTCCTCACCATGCATATATATGAACCCAATACCTGTTTTCCATGTCTTTGCTTTCCTCCCACCTATCTGGGCATCAGACTTTCCTGGAAGATCTGTTTACTTTCTCCCTCTTGTTTTGTTAAATACATAACTTTATAGATTAAAAAAAGCCTGGGTGCACAGTTCCCTTCCCGCCACTGTTCAGGCTGCAGTAGCTGCACCCAATTCCTGTGGCCATGTTACTACAGCCAGACATGAATCCTGTATTTAGCTTTCCGTTCTTCTGATCCATCAGAAGAAGAGAGGGAAAAAAAAAAAAAAAAAACACATTCTGTTGCACCAGTCATCATCCATTTGAGCCATTTCCATCTGAGATCCATTTTTTTAGACAGGGGAAAAAAAGTCCTGCCATACAGTAATTCTGTTTTCATCTACAAAAATGGATCACCTACAAAGGAAATGGTTCAAACGGATGACAACTGATGCAACAGGATCCGTTTTTTTTTTTTTACTGGATCATGTAAAAAACTGATTCCTTTGCATTTCCTATACATATATGATGCAATAGGATTCGTTTTTTTTCAGGATCCCGTTTTTTTTCCCCTCTCCTTCTGACGGATCAGAAGAACAGAAAGCTAAACAGTGATGTGAATGCACCCTTTGTCTGTTTCTCACTCAATGTCTAAATCGCATCAATGACACAGTCTTTTCCCTCACCATCTCTAGAGTGAAATAAACAACATGAATCTGCAAGAACATTACATGTGTTTCTAATCCTTTAATGTATGTGTGCCAGATACACAGCCTGTTGTGTGCAATACTGCCTGCTGATCTGTGTATCTAATCCCATCTTGTACTATACTACCTGCTGAAGTGTGTATCTAAGGCTACTTTCACACTAGCATTTTTGCTGGATCCGGCAGGGCTCAGCAAAAATAATTCCATTACTGGTAATACAACTATCTGCATCTCTTATGAACGTATCCTGTTGTATTACCTTTAACATCCTTTTTCTATTGTGTCCGATAGTGTCAGAGTTAAATAGATCTGTCCCCATTGACTTGCATTGTGGGTCATGACGGATCCGTCTTGCTCCTCATCCCATGATGGAAAGAAAACTGCAGCATGCTGCGGTTTGCTCTCCTGTATGAGAAAGCAACCAAATGGAATGGAATACATTTTGGAGCATTCCGTTATGTTCAGTTATATTTTGCCCCCATTGACAATGAATGGAGACAAAACGGAAGTGTTTTTCTATGGTGGATCTCAATACTGGAAAATAGAAACATTAGTGTGAAAGTACCCTAACCCCATCTTGCATGATACTGTCTGCTGAGCTGTGTATCTAATCCCATCTTGTATGATATTGCCTGTTGAGCTGTGTATCTAAACCCTTATGCACACAACCACATCTGTTTTGCAGTCAACAAGTCGTGGATCCACTAAATAAGTATACTTTCTGCGATCCACATTTTTTGCAGTTGAGTTATATAAAGCCTACTGAAGTGTGTATCTAATCCCATCTTGTATGATACTACCTGTTGAGCTGTGTATATAACCCCTTTTTGTATGATACTGTCTGCTGAGCTGTGTATCTAATCCCATTTTTAGAGAAGATTGAATCTATTTGCCGATTTTTTGTTTCGTATCGAATCTTGGAAATTTTTAGCTGCGAAGCGAATCCGAATATTAGGTGATTCGCTACGTAGTTTGTCCTATAAATTATACGCTATAGCTACGTATAAGTTACTGTTGCGTACTAATTCATTAGCAAAATTTTACTGTTAGTTCGTTTATCGTGTGCAAAAGCCCGGGAAGAAAGCGGTCACCTGACCTAGTGGGCAGGGCTTCCTCTGATTGGCTCAGGCTCGGTAAGCCAGTGACGCATCTCTTCTGCTGCGACTGCTGAGATGAGCAGAAACACTGTGTGTGAAGTTCTAAGAGTCTGAGACCTGTTTTGTGAAAATTGGGGTGTAATTGCTCTGGGAATCCATATTACACATATCAGGGATACTGCAGGGCAAGTGCAGGGCCAGTTCAGGGCTAGTAATTAATCAGGCAGGTAGAGAGAGACAGGGAGAGATAGGGAGAGACAGGGACAAAGACCATCTGCAGGGCCACAGAGTGAATTGAAAAATGTCTGGGATGGATAAGCAAAAGGGTCCAGTTCCAGCCAGACCTTGAGCTCTAAAAAAAAAAGAGAAGGTGGCACAGGGCAGCAGTGCCAAAGGACCTGTAGCCGGAGCATCTACTAGTAGTATTCGCAATACTTGGCCAGTGTTCCACCAGCCTAACCCACCGAGGTGCAAAATTGTAGTGGAGGAGAAAGTAGATGAGGTAGTGGAGTGGATGGCACGCTCATCTCAGTATCAGCCGGATGATCTGCTGTCATCTGCTGATACAGTATCCATATGAAGCCAGGGGTCAGACTCAGAGCATTCCTTCTGCTCCACCATTCCTCTCCAGCAAAGCCCATCATTTTCGTACGCACTTTGTACGCTTATGCGTACGTGTTCAAAGAGGTTGTATACCTTTTAACCTGAATGTTCGTTATTAGTGCGCAAATGTTTGCTAAAAGCCATATAAATACGTATATTTTGTACGCAAATTCAACAAATCTATTCGTCAAATATACAAATCTTAGGAAATGTTCAGCAAATAAAATTTTGCATGATTCGCTCATCTCTACCCATTTTGTATGACACTGTCTGCTGAGCTGTGTATCTAATCCCATCTTGTATGACACTACCTGCTGAGCTGTGTATCTAAACCCTTATGCACACGACTGCATCCGTTGTACAGTCTGCAAGTCGTGGATCCACTAAATAAGTATACTGTCTGTATGCAATCTACATTTTTTACACTCCCATTGAGTTCTAAGGTCCACAATTTGAGGACCAGAATATGACATGTTCTATCTTTTGCGGAACAGACATACTGATGTGGAAAGCACATAGACGTCATCAGTGTGCTTTCCACAACTGTATGTCAGTTCTGCAAACGATAAAACATGTCCTATTCTGGTCCTCAAACTACAGATCTAATGATCTGATCAGTCAATGATTCTGCAAACAGACAGTATCCTTATTTAGTGGATATGCAACTTGCAAAGTGCAAAATGGATACAGTCGTGTCCATGAGGCCTAATCCTGTCTTTTTGGTCCTACCTGGTACAGTGTATATCTTGGTCTATCATGTGTGATACACCATGTGATACGACCAGGGGTGCACCTAGCCTTTCTGCGAAAACTGAAATGGCGCCCCCCTTCCCCAATGCCAATTTCTTAACCTAATCCCTTCACTTTAGCCCATAGCTTTTCGGCTGCCGCTCTCTTGCCCCTACCTGGTGCTGCCTGAGGTGATTGCCTCACCTGGCCTCATTGGTGGTGCACCCCTGGATACGACCATGATGTATGATACACCATGTGATACGACCATGATCAGCCCAGGGAACACGATCCATGTGACACCACATCTCAAAGGCCAGCTGCACTCTCCTTACCTGACCATCACAGTAATGTATGATACAGCCAGTTTCTGTCTGATTGTGGGGTATGTACACATGGTTAGGTGAGTGTGACAACATCATGCTCACTGATGATAACACCTGGCCACTTATGGGGTGGATTGTTCTTAGTTTGTGCTAGGTGTACTGTTTCTTTGTCCATAGTTTTGGGGAGGCAGTAAGGGACATGAGCTATGGTATTCTTTAATGTGTAATTCATGTAGCTGTCTGACTTCCACAGCAACTTGAAAAACCAATGTGGTGCCTTTTGGTCGGACTGACAAGCAAGCAGATGTATGGGAGTGGACCTGCTAATTACATCACCTGTGGATTGCACTAGTCCCCCTGATGTGTATTAGGAGCTGTCTGACAGAAGTGGAAAAGCTTTGTCATCAGAATGACATTATGTGGTCAGATTGACCAATCAATCAATCAATTATGGTCTCCCTTCAATCCTATGGGGGCCAATTCACTGAAATGGCGGCTGAGGGAAATAAGGCTGCCCCTGTCATCAGCGGCTATTCTACAGGAAGTAAGCCTAGGGACTATAGTTCACGCTGGTGGATTTAAGAACTGCTCTTCTGCCTATCTTCGAGTTTATGGGTTCAGTTGGAGAGTTTACAGTAGGTTGGGACCATCAGGTAACCTGGCCACATGCCTCGCTGTGCATGGCCAGCACCTTAAGCTTGCCGATACATCCTCTGGGTGACTTCCCACCCGAAGCGGGGTGCTTCTGGCTGGGGTAGTTGGTCCTTGGTCCCACTGAAGTCACAGAGGTTTAATCCCTGGAAAGTTAGAGGAAGGGTAAATCACTGTCACATGTGCAATTCTGTGTCTTTACTGGGACTGTACTATATGCTGCTGACTGTTGGCTATCCAATGAAGTCGAGTTGGAGCATTGTACCCTCACTCTGTGTTGTCAGAGTAGTGTTCCACCCATGGGAAAGGACGTGTCTGAAATGAGGCCATTCTCTACCCCCTCAGATTTACCCACCTCCTCAACATAATGGAGGTTTTTTCACGTGACACACCAGGCTGAGGTGAATTAGCAAGCAGGTATTTCTTGTCTTGATGTCCAGATTCACGTTTACCTAGACTCTGGCATGTCTACAGTGCATACACTCTTCCCTGACCGCATTGATTTCTTGTCAGGCAGACTAGAACAGTGGCCCAAACTGGCCCAGTATGCCGTCTGTCTTCTTTCTTTCCCAGCCTCCAGTGTCATCTCAGAGAGGATTTTCAGTGCCACAGGGGGTGTGGTGACACCCAAACGGACCAAGTTGTCCTTCGTCAGTGTCTAAAATGTTAGTTTTGTCTCCAAGCCTTAATTCGGGAGGAATTTCACACTCCTCTGGCTGAGGATAATGAATAGATGTGACCTTGTTGACGGTACTCTATCTTGTCACTGTTACTGTCTACCTGCCTACTATCATATTGCCTTCATTCCATCATTTTGATTGATCTTCGGAAAAGAGGACTTAATTTTACCGTAAAGACAGAGCAAAGAAGTGGTGCAACATAGGGTAAGTATGTCCTAGGCACTAGACCGAAGGTAGGACACTCCAATTGGAGGCTCACCTTTGTGCAGTTGTGCAAATAATAGGCACAAATCTATTGTAGGCTTGTAGATACTGTAACCCGGGATGTCAGATATGCTGCTGCAGCTGAAGGAGCCTTTACTAGAGGACCCCAATCTCTCAGAGGGTCAGTAAAATCACAAGAAATTTGCTGCTTGGTGCAAAACAAGCAGATACTAGGATAAGAGAAGAATTGTCTTTATTGTGATTGGATCAAAATAAGAGAACAATGCTTTTCAGGGATAGCAAGGTCCCCTACATCAGATTAAGCTTGCTGGATTCATTATAATAGATTATGGGGTTTAAATACACAAAGGAGGTGGTAGTGAACACAAATGAGGGTTGTCCAGGACATCAGGGTAAACCCCCTGTGTCATGGCTAAAATGAGAAAAAACATATGTATGGTGTATGAAACAATAAAATTATATCACACAAATGGTAATCATTACATATCAAATATGTTTATTTTAAAAATAAGAACAGGTGAAGCACAATTTAGAAAGTGCCTAGAATCAGTGTGACATTGATCACGTGATCGCCAGCTCCGTGCTCTTGTGAACTTCTGCCCTGATAGCAAGAGATGTTTTGTTAATATCCCAAGCCGATCCCTATCTTGGTGGCCGTGTGACTGGCTTAACAACTTAGAGCAGAATCGGCAGTGTTATCTGTTGTGTCTACAATGCTGATGAAAAGGGGAGAACGGCCCAGTCAATGTTGGCAGGTCATGTGATTGCTTACATGGCATTCACATGATCCATTGCCATGGGGAGGCGGGAAAGGGGGGAGGAACCAAATGTGAACTAAATGAGATGATCCGTGTGACCGCTGCCAGGTCACGTGATCACTATTCATGTGACTGCCTACAGGTCACATGACTGGAAGACCGGCCGTGTATAATGTAGTCAAGGAACAGGGAATGGGAATAGGTACTGAAAAGGATAGGGAGGGTGCAAGTGGTTCAACCACACCTAAGGGGAGGAGAGTAGGCAAGGTTGTAAGTCACGTGACCAGCTCGGTCAAATGATCAGGAAGCCCTCCACATGAACAGCCTTCCGGACCAAGGAGATACTGATTGATGGCTATAAAGTATAGCCATCTTGATCTGGCTGAAGGAAGAACACGAGCGGTAGGTCACATGATCAGGGGCACATCATTTTGATTGATGGCAGAAAAAGACCACATGGTCCACCTAGTCTGCCCTGATTTATTTTCCTTTTTTGGATCGTAAGATAGACGTGTGTTTATCCCAGGCATGGGTAAATTCACTTACTGTAGATTTCTCAACCCCAACTGCTGGAAGTTTTTTCCAGTCTTTACCCCACTCTTTCAGTAAAATAATATTTCCTGACTTTGCTCCTGATCTTACCCTCAGCTAATTTCAGATTATGCTCCCTGCTACTGCCACCATCATGTCACTTCTGCTGTCTGCCTGCCATCATGTGCTACATGGCTGCTGCTGCCGTCACTGCTGCAGCTGCTACTCTTCACTTCTAATCTTCTACTGCCACCAGTATTAACACTATGCATCCTCCGCTACTACTAACAGCTGGTGTACTGCCTTGTATGTTACATGCTCTGCTGACGCTACTATTGCAGCCATGTGCTTCTGTTACCCTACCCTTTTCACATCTACACTGCACTGCTGCTGCTTTCAATTGACTTCTTTCAAAGTATAGTTTTTGGACACTTGGTCCCCGAATAATCCCGAGTTTTTGTTTTTATTTTAATCCTATAACACTATAACTGTCTGTTTAAACATCATCTGCCCCAAAAATTTGGAATATGAGAAAGCATAACATGTGATGGAGCAGCATGTTTTTAAACATGCTGCTTGTTAACAGTCAGACATACGTTTATCAATAGCTATGTATGTTTTTGTCTTTCTGACATGATTTTCTATTACTGTCATTGCATTGAAGAGCTTAGGGAGGAGGAGAGAAAGACCAGAAATATATTTTAAAAAATAACAAAAATAGATAAAATATTTTCCTGAGTCCCAGGAGACTAGAGGGTGTTATATATTAATTTCCAGGGCAAATGGAGCCACTTTGGTTTGGTTAGAATCGATTCTGGTCCAAACCAAACTTTTTAAAAAAAATTGGCGAACCTGAACCCGGAATTTCAAATGATTCACTCATGTATAGTTTTATGTTGAGTGCCCATTTAAAAAGAATCACATAGCTTCAAAACTGCACTTTGTGAACAAAGCCGAGAAAACCAATTAAAAATATCTATTTTAGATCCACTTTTGTCTACTTTATGAAATTATTTGCATTTACTCTAGTAAAGTTATCTTTGTAAATCACTTTGTTTCGTCCATTCCACAAATAAGAATTGTGTGCAATAAGAAATGTACAGCTAACAGTATCTTCATATAATGTAGGAATGTAAATACTGAGCAATGTCTATAGTATTTTCTCTGTTGCTCTTAATTTCACATTAATTCTCAATTTTCTAGTACTGCATTTTATAGGATTTAAAAGAAAGTGTTCTGTTAGGAACAAAACATTTTCTTTGCTGTGGGTATTTGGCACAAAATGTCATCTATACAGCCTAGAGCTTATTTTTTTTTTCTTTTTTTCTAAAAATAAGCACAAAAGTGCATGTCACAGCAGGATCTTGTTATACAATAGGGTATATGGCAATATTACTGTACGCCTCACAGTAAGATACATCAATGATCAAGTAATAACTAGACTTCTTTATAACCCATGCTATGTAACTTAGAAAGAACCAAAAGACTTGCTTTAATGTAAAACCAATACAGTACTGCATAAAGGAAATTATATTTAGCCAAATATTCAAAAAATTATAAACCTCCAAAGGACATATAGTAGGGCCACAGTATCAAAATGTAGTTACCGTAGGAATTTGTAACTAGAAATTAAAGGGGTTGTATAATTTTATGGTTACTAAGATGAGCTGGTACTAAGCCAGACCAAGTGGCCCGAAAATAGCAGAATGGGCGCCACGGAAGCAGCATAACTTAAACTAGCTAGATTCTTTGAGTAGGAGAATCAGCATATCTGGCTGTGCTACACTGTTTCCGTATCTCCCATGCACTACAATGGGAGCTACTGAATTAGCAGAACACCAGGCTATTCCACTGTTTCCCAGACACCTGGTGTCTGGGGCTTAGTCCCATCTTGCCTTAGTAACAGCAAGATGAGAAAACCCCTTTAAAGGGTTTCTGTCATCAGGATTTACCATAGTAAACCGAGTGTCATTTGCAATGTGCAAATGACACCTGATGACAGATATGTATTTTTTATACTGCTCAGTAAAGTAGTTTTTGTGAAAATTGCGTTTTTATAATATGTAAATTACCTCCCCTAGGTGCAGTAGGCATGAACCCTGCACCTAGTAGCGGCCGTCATTCCTCCTCCGAACCCTCCTCCGTAGCGTTGATTGACAGGGCCAGGCAGCCAGCTCTTTCAGCTCCCGGCCCTGTTCGAGTTCCAAATCCCGCGCCTGCGCACTGCGATCAGCAATCCGCTCAGGCGCGTTGAGCCGCCGGCCGCCCGTCTCCCTCAATGCGCCCGCATTGCTGATCGCAATGCGCATGCGCGGGATTTGGAACTCGAACAGGGCCGGGAGCCGAAAGAGCTGGCTGCCTGGCCCTGTCAATCAACGCTACGGAGGAAGATTCGGAGGAGGAATGACGACCGCTACTAGGTGCAGGGTTCACGCCTACTGCACCTAGGGTAGGTAATTTACATATTATAAAAACGCAATTTTCACAAAAACTACTTTACTGAGCAGTATAAAAAATACATATCTGTCATCAGGTGTCATTTGCACATTGCAAATGACACTCGGTTTACTATGGTAAATCCTGATGACAGAAACCCTTTAAGAAACCAACATCCCTTAAGTGGGTTATGCCATGATTAAGGTAAACAATTAAACTTAGACATCATACAGTACATGATAATCTGGTTATAACAAATCTAGAGCCAGCCCGGTACCTCACATGGAACCAGATCTCCCCATTTATTTCAAACTGGCAGCTCAGGGGGCTTGTCCTTTCGGTTGCAGCCCTGGGGTGTGTCCTTTCTCATGACTTATGTCCTTTATTTTCTTTTTTAATCTCTTTTTATTAAACATTGCAATTATGAAAGATAACAATAATATTTACAGTACATATATTGCTAGAGATGAGCGAGTAGTGAAATATTCGAAAGTTCGAAATTCGATTCGAATAGACTGCGAAATTCGACTATTCGACCGGATATCGAATCCCATTAAAGTCTATGGGAAAAAAATGCTCGCCACTTGGAAATCTCAATTCGACCACTTGGAGGTCACCAAGTCCACCCTGGAACCTCAGAAAAGGATGCCAACACTGCTGGAATGCAACTGGGACAGCAGGGGAAGCATGTCTGGGTGCATATAACGCGCCCAAGTCGCACTATTACGCCACTATCACAGCCTCTCAACAATACACTCCAAACACAATCTAACCTCTCTGTAAAGTGAGACCATACAAGGAAACCTTCTTTCCTCTACATTGCCATGGACCCCAAGCCAAACTAGACAAAAAAGAAGATAAATTCTGCACCCCTTAAAATCACGTTGCCTATGACAACCACAGATGGCATAAGCAAAGGGGAAAGCAAATAGACCCCACCCCTAATTGTCATTGTGTGTGTGTGTGAGATGTGGTCAGACATGTCTTCTTTAAAATGTTAAAAACAACTCAAACACATGCAGAAGCCTTAAAATGCCCAAATTGTTGGCGCTTGAGATGTCAGTCACCCGACCTGGCCCAGTGTCATGTCTAGCAGGTAAAGCAGTGGGGATGTTGAGGGATGCGTAGGACCGCAAAAGGCAGGAAGAGGCCGTGGGCTGGCCAGAGGCTCATGGAAAATTTTTGTGAGAGGTGACCTCGGCCCAAGAGGTGAGACCAAGAGGTGAGACTTAAAAATTATGTGGAGG
>ONZH01030374.1:0-89894 GCA_900303285.1 Rhinella marina | reverse complement strand
CACAAAAAAATGAGACCCTACCTAAGACAATCGCCCAAAAACAATAAATAAATAAATATGGCTTGCAGAAAATGACAGTACAAAAACAAGATTTAATTCTGTTCAAAATGAACCTAATGAGTAAAACTTAACATGTTAACAAAAATAAAAATGTTGATACATATTGAGTATCGCCGCGTCTGTAACAATCTTCTCTATAAAAATATCACATTATATTCCCCCTCAGGTGAACGCTGTAAAAAAAGTTTTTTTAAAAACTATGACAAAACAACCCTTTTTTGTCACCTTGCCTCACAAAAAGTTTAACACCAAGCGATCAAAAAGTCTTATGTACTCCAAAATGGTACCAATCAAACCGCCATTTCATTCTGCAAAAAATGAGACCCTACCTAAGACAATCGCCAGAAAAATAAAAAAAATAGGGCAGTTAGAAAATAGCAACACAAAAACAAGATTTAATTCTGATTCATTTAATTCAAAAATGAATTTACTGTGTAAAACTTAACAAAAATAAAAATAATAGACATATTGGGTATTGCCGCATCCATAAAAACCTGCTCTATAAAAATATGACATTATTTTCCCCTTCAGGTGAATGCTGTAAAAAAAACTTTAAAAAACTATGTCAAAACAGCTATTTTTTTTTCACCTTGACTCTCAAAAAGTGTAATACCAAGCGATCAAAAAGTCTTATGTACCCCAAAATGGTACCAATGAAAATGTCACCTCATCCCTCAAAAAATGAGTCCCTACCTAAGACAATTGCCAGAAAAATAAAAACAATATGGCTGTCATAGCCAAATAGCCAAATAGCAGCACAAAAACAAGATTTAATTCTGTTAAAAAATCCATCTAATGTGTAAAACTTAACAAAAATAAAAATGTTAGACATATTAGGTATTGCAACGTCCGTAACAACCTGCTCTATAAAAATAGCCCATGATTTGCCTCTTCAGGTGAATGCTGTAAAAAAAAAAATTAAAAAACTATGCCAAAACTATGCCATTTTGCGTCACCTTGCCTCACAAAAAGTGTAACACCAAGTGATCAAAAAGTCTTGTGTACCCCAAAATGGTACCAATGAAACAGTCACCTCATCCGCAAAAAATGAGTCCCCACTTAAGACAATAACTCAAAAAATAAAAACCAATGACACCCGCAAACCAATCCATCAAAATCTGTGCTGCAAAATCCATATGGCGTTCCTTCTGTCCTGCCATGCGTCCCCACAGCAGTTTACCACCATATATGGGGTGTTGCCGTATTCAGGAGAAAATGGGGAACAAATTATGGGGTGCTTTTTCCCCTGTAAGCCCTGGTGAAAGTGAAAAAAAGGCTAAAGCAACATTTTATTGGAAGAAATGAAACTTTTCATTTTCACAGCCAAGTGTTTCGAAATTCCGTAATTCCGTTCCGCTTAGGGGGTCAAAGTGGTCAGTACACCCCTTAATATATTCTTTGAAGGGTGTAGTTTCCAAAATGGGGTCACTTTCCGCTCTAGGGGTACGTCTGGGTCTCTCAATTACAAAATGATGCCTAAAAACCATTCTAGCAAAATCTGCCTCCAAAATCTGTATGGCGCTCCTTTCCTTCTGACCACTGCCACAAACCCGTAGAGATGTTTACCACCACATATGGGGTATTTCCGCAAACTGCAGAATCAGAGTAATGTATATTGAGGTTTAGTTTGCTGTTAACCCTTGCTATGTTGCAAGAAAAAAATTGATTAACATGAAAAATCTGCATAAAAATGAAATTTTGAAATTTCTTCTCCATTTTCCTTTAATTCTTGTCATAAAGGGTTAACAAAGTTTGTAACATCAGTTTTAAATAATTTGAGGTGTGTAGTTTCTAAAATGGGGTAATTTATGGGTGGTTTCCATTACGTAAGCCCTTCAAAATCACTTTATATCTGAATTGGTGCTTAAAAAAATGGTTTTGGAAATTTTGGCTTCTAAACTTCTAAGCTTTCTCACGTCCTAAACAAGTAAAATTACATTTATGTAATTGATGCCAACATAAAGTAGACATATGGGGAATGTAAAATAATAGCTATTTTGGAGGTAGTACTATGTATTTTGAAAGTAGAGAAATTGAAATTTGGAAATTTAGAAATTTTTCCAAATTTTTGGTAAATTTGGTATTTTGTTTATAAATAAAAATGAAATATTTTGCCACAAATTTACTACTGTCGTGAAGCACAATATGTGATGAGAAAACAATCTCAGAATGGAATGTATAAGTAAAAGCGTTCCAAAGTTATTACCACATAAAGTGACACATGTCAGATTAGCAAAAAATGGCCTGGGCAGGAAGGTGAAAACAGGCCCAGGTAGAAGGGGTTAATAATGAACAATAATACCATTTGATTGTTTAGACATAATCATTCAATAATGTTAGATATTTAGAATGATACTGTCAGATTCTAACCTGTAAGTATTTGCCTTCCAACTTGTTACCACTGTACAACTTAACTACGCCTACAAGAGAACTGTTACATGTCCAATTTATTGTACTAACAAATTCAGAGTTGAGTTATTGCCAATTGTTGGTATGAAGTAAGTTTTCTGACCCGTAAATTTCTTATTCCTTAAAGGGGTTGTCTCACCTTACAAAATGGCTCCCAGAAAGCCCAACTTGTCAATAGAAGCCACTTCCTAATATAGGTTCTTTAGCCAAACTTCCTTCTTTTGGCTAAATTCTTCATTATTCTACCCCTTTATTCATTGCTTGTTGTCAAGGGTTACGGCCACCGCTGCAATCTAGCTGCGCACCGCCAGACATGCCTCCGTCCTCTGTGGTGGCCGGGAGCGCGCATAGGCACTCAGATACACCAGCTCCCGTCCCAGCCACCTCACATCAACGCTGATATTCTGTGTAGAACTGCTTTAGGACATGTGCAGTAGCCCTGAGCTTTTCTACACAGCTACTTTCCCGCAGCTGTTAGCTGCTCACAGAGGTCCCACACTCGCTCTGGATATAGCAAGCTGTCATCATGTGACTGATGACAAGTAATAAACTTGCAGGGCTTGCGTTTTAGCCCTGAAAGTTTATTACTCAGCAAGGCACAAGGATCGCGGCTGCCATAATCAGGGGTCTGTCTGGTGGAGCACTGGAGCATTTCTTGTTTCCATGCTCCCCCTTGCACTGTGCTACCCTAGGCTGTTTTATAGGCTAGGGCTTTTTCTTCACTACCGGTGATGTAATGGGCTTCTCATGGGTATGGTAGGCAAAGGCTTCTGCCTAGCAGTGAGCCCGCTGATGTCACATGCTAGGGCAGCACTAAAAACCGCCCATTAATGCCAGTGACGTCACTGGGATCACTGCTAGGCAGAAGCCTCCACCTAGCATGCTAAGAAAAAGCCGGGTAAGGCACTAGCAGTAAACAAACAGCCCTTGTCCTATGCAATGCAGCACAGTGCATGGGGGAGCATCAGAGCTAGAAATGCTCTGATGCTGTACTCATACAGGCTAAAGGAGAGACGGGGAGTTTATGTCCAGGTTCAGCTCTGAACCCGGACAACTCCTTTAATGAATTCAGCCCACACATTACAATGTGTGGCAAAATGTTTGATTTACATGTTAAATGTGGACCAATCTGTTAGGGTATACCCATATTGGATGTAGTTTGTGGTGGCATGACTTACATACAGATTTGACATTTTGCATTTGTAAAATGAATTGACATACGTAATGCAGATTTAAAATCACACCTTTACACGATGATCCTTTAAGAAATTGAATAAATTGAGCAAAAGTGATCAGTTATCCCACAGTGTAAAAGCACTGAACGACAAGTGATATTTGTTTAGTTTGTCGTTCTTGCGATTGTTGATGTAGACACCTAAATCTTCACTCGTCCTCCAGAATTCCACAAGTGTTCATTTATGGAAAAGATGATTCCATGGTGGCTGTTTGCCTGACAACCAAACTATTACACAATCATACTTACATGATATTCTGTGCAGGGGCGGACACAGACAGCAGAGAGCCCCTGTGCAAAGAATGTGCCTGGGCCTCCCCCACCCCCCCAAGCCAAATTCCCAACCTAACCTATGGTGTTGTAACATTACATACAGCAATACAAAACTTACAAAACATACAGAGTAAGGTTACTTTCACACATGCAGCACTACGCTCCGGCCACCTGATCCGGCAGAGAATGCAAGGAATTGGCCAGACACAAACTCAGGCATGCAGTGGTTTATGTCCCGCTGATCCTCTGCATTTTTGCCAGATTGTCGCCGGATCTCTGCCAGACACCATTATACTGTAGTTAATGGGGCCGGTGGGCATTCTGCATCCAGCAGTGCTGGAGCCGGTGAATTCCGGCAGGCTGTTCTCTGCTGGAACAGCCTGCCAGAATCCCTAACTCAGATGTAATGGTAGCCTAATACAGCGCCACATACCTCTTACATCCAGTGATGTCTTCTTAGATGTAAATGTTCTCTTTCCTCATCTTCTCCTTTCAGACCAGACTGCCATGATGATTTCTTTCAGCCATCTCTTCTCTCTGCGGAGTTTCACAGACAGACATCTAAGTTTCCTACTTTTCCATCATTCTCCTACCTTCTTGAACACCCCGTCCTGCCACCCACCAAATACTATGCCACTGTGCTCCCCAAAACTATACTGCAGAAACAGCCCTCCTGCAAATACTACACACAGATAGTACCTTTAGTAATTATTAGCAAACAGTGCCCTAAAAAATAACTGCGCTCAGAAAACAGTGTCCCTGACACTACAGTGTAAACATAATGTTCCCCAAAAATAACTGTGCTAAGCTGATACCGTGACAGGGTGTCCCCCACAGTAATAGTGCTTCCCAAAGTCCCAATAGAAATAATTAGTCCCCCCAGTAGAGCCCATGTATGTCCCCATAATGCCCTCATAATGTGTACCAATGCCCCCTACTGTGTGCCCAAAACAACCCTCTTAGTGCCCCCCGTCGAGCCAAGGTCTGCATAGTGGCCTATATTTTGTAATGCCAATCGCGGTCATTTAACCCTTCATATGCCGTGGTCAATCCTGACCACGGCATCCGAGAGCTTAAAACACCGGAAGCGCGCGCTTCCGGTGTTACTCTGGCTCCCCTGTGTGGCGATCGGGGGAACCGGAGTATGTATGCAGTAGCCCCTGTCATAGTCAATGACAGGAGGCTGCTGCATAGACTTACCTACGGAGCCCTTCTGTGTAATAGGGCTTCATAGGAAAGCATTAAAATCATCATACACTCCAATGCTAATGCATTGGAGTCTATGATATAAGCAATCAGATGATTGCTTGTAATAGTTCCCTACGGGAACTATAAAAAAGTGTACAAAAAATTAAATAAATAAAGTTTAAAAAAAAAATTAAAAACTTAAAAGTTTAAATCACCCCCCTTTTCCCAAAATAAAAATAAAAGTAGTAAAAAAAATTAAAAAATACACATCATGGATATCGCTGCTACGTGCTAAAACTCCCATACTATAAAAATATTTTAAAAATTTCCTGAACGGAAAACAGCAAAACGGAAAAAAGTGTCAAAATGGCCCATTCACCATTTTTTGTGGCTTCAAAAATTCATACACACCCCATAATGGTATCAATAAAAAGTTCAGATCGTTTTTTTTTCCAATTTCACCTGATTTGGAATTTTTTTCCCGCTTCCCACTACACCATATGCAATATTAAATGGTGGCGTTGGAAAGTACAACTTGTCCCGCAAAAAACAACCCCTCATACAGCTATGTGAACAGAAAAATAAAAAAGTTATGGCTATATGAAGGCAGTGAGCGCAAAACGAAAATGGGATTTACTATTATTCTTCAAGTATTCTTCTTAATAGTAGCATTTATTGTACCATATGTTGTATTGAAAAACGGGGAGAAAAAAACAATATGATCCAAATATAAAAGCGGGTTTGAATGCATACGCCATCACTGCACAAGTCACCCTCTTAAAACGTAGTTTTTAATATATAACAAAAAAAAACAAATGTAAAATGCATATAAAGATAATCAGATAAAGGATTGTCTCAATGTAAAAGGTCCTGATGTTGGATTTTCCATGCTTATAATGCACCTTGGATTGTCTGGTCACAGGATGCATTATAAGGAGGGATAATCTAACATCAGGATCGTGCTACAATACAGCCCCCTGATGAACCCAGGGGAAACAGGTCAGGACAAATAAAATATACATAAAGTCAGAGACATCATAGGTAACAGCCTCCAGTTAGAGGGTGTGTCCTTTTCAGCTTTTCAGACAGCTACCCATGACAGGCCTAGGAACCTTTAAATGACCCCAGGCAACTGATGGGAGCTCGGTGAAGAAGTCTCCAATTGGAGGACAGAGGGAACCTCTTCCATGTAACCCCACAGATGTCAGAGTTGCTATATACAGCTGCATCTGAGGGGGTAAATGACCTGGATGGGTGATGATGCCAATCCCGGTCACCTCCAGCGGATGCTTTCTGTTTTATACAGCTGACACCCACCATTCACATCAGCAAGTGAGCCTGCTTTATATATCCCCGGCAAACTAATGCCATACATGTATAGTAATATTCATCAAGGGGTTAAAATGTAATTAATGTCGTTGGTACTTTAAAATGCTATGGAATTGCTCCACGCAAATCCTGGGCAGCAAATTTTGTGCAGATGTACCCATAGTCTACACAGCAGCTCCTGAACCTTCCCACCTAATTGTAATTCACAGTAAGAAATCTCAAACATTCTGAGCCATTTTAAAAGCTAAGGAAAACATGTTTAGTTTTTGATTACATTCCTTATTTTCTACACTTTCCCCTTATTGTGACCCTATGTCTTCTATAAATACATAATAAGCCTACCAGTGACGTACATAGAGAAGTAAAGGCCCCATAGCAAGGATCCAACCAACCCCCCCCCCCCCCTTCCCAGGACAGAGTCCTGACCAAGTTGTCAACTCCAGTAGAAGAGGAGATAATTCCCAACTAAGACTGGGCCCCCTCCTGCCCTGGTCCCCATAGCAGTCACATGGTCTGCCTCTATGGTAATTACGCTCCTGAAGCCCATCCCTGTTATAGCTGATAAGCCAACACATTCTAATTGGAAGAGTACACTGTAGAAAAACTTTAGATATCTCAGAAGAGGTCTACGAGTCTTAATTTCCATTTTCATCTGCGGGGACGGTGCACAAATTAAAATGTCTTACTCCTCGTTTAAGCAATTGGTGTGGGGTTACACCACTTCAACCCCCACCAATGTCACTATAAAGTATAGTTACTCTTTAAGAGTTAATTATTGTACTTTTCTAATGTGTTCCTGTAATGAAATCTTGTAATCTGTAATGTTGATTTGAGTAGTTGGGTGCTCTATAAGAGCAGCTTTCTATATGCTTCCATGTAAAAATAGATGACCCCACACAGAGCTGTAAAATAAGCCTTTTAGTGATTTGGGTTAAATTTCACTGTTAGCAGCTGCAGAGTATCCTCTGATACTCTGATAAGTGTCTTGTCGCTAAAGATTCTTTAGAATGAATGGAATGCTATCTTTCAGTTACAAGTGAAACTCTTACTACCCCTTTGATATTTTAAAAATCTAGTGACTATAAGGAAATTCAAGATTTTGTTTCAACATGTAAGTCAAGATGTGAATCAGATAATGGAGGTTGAGAAAAAAGGCCACAGACACAGCCTACCCTGTAGGTGCAGTAGGAAACAGTCAACTTTACTAAGTATGGCAGTAACACTATATGGCGTTGAATACTCACAACCTTTGCAATGAGATATCTTTCAATCTTCCAAAAACTATAATACTAGTGCAGTGTCCCACTGTTAGTGGTTCACTTCAAACTGTTATGTCATATACATATGGTAAGGCTATCCATTAGGCTGATGTAGGTAATTCCACTCCTCACCTTTAGGCCATCTGCTACCACCCCTGTGTACAGAGGAGGGTGAAGTTGGTAGTTGGAGAGAGAGTGCAGTGTAGTGATTAAGGAGATCACAGTGGAGAAGCAAGGTCCAGCAGTTTTTCACCTCAAAAGCCACTGGGAAACCTAAAAACCAGTGAAGTCATCATTAATTCCACAGCCAGATCAAAGTGCCACAAAGCGGTACACCAGGTGGAGGTAATCTATATTCTAATTGTTTTGGACTCCATCACTAAGAAGTTCCCAAGAGACGCTCCACAGCCTCTGAGGAAATTTGTCGTATGATAAGTGGACTATTATCCATAAAGCTGGGTCACACATTACCCTTCCGGAGTGTGAACTTAATTCTTAAACTGTACTCAATGCCTGTCTGTCTTCTTAGAGACTTTGTATTGGAAATGAGAGACCCAGCCTTCTTGGAAAAGCCTACCATACCTTATCATTTTGTAAGCCATCTCTGTGTGCATAATCTGTACAATAAGGAGGATTCAGGAATTAAGTAAAAGTTCCCCTGTTTACATCAGAAACTCCTCTTCACTCCTACTCCAAAAGTTTGTGTCTACTTAAGACACTGGCGTCACGAATATCCAGGACCCAGCCGACCGACACTATAAAAATTAAGATCCAGGGCACCTCGCCTCACCATCCGGCGAAGGTCCTGAGTATAGAGTGTGCCCCGAGGGAAGTAGTGTCCCCCCTCCATCCACTGCACGCCGGCCCAGGGAGTCACCAAACCGTGAGTAACCATCAGCAACACCACACCTGTGACACAATAACCATCATATCTCACGAGCCCTGGTACGTTGCACTAGTTTTTAGAGGCACAATTTACAAGTAGCAATGATACTGTGGTGGCAAGGGTGTCTATCCTTTCTTCTTAAACAGTCTGTATGTCATGGTGATGCTCCATGCAAGCTGTCATCCTACTATCCAGGGCAGGCATGGCTGCTGCATAACTTGGGGTGCCCGGGGCTCCATATTGCAGCCTGGCTACTAGGTCTCTTTCTGTGTATATTAGTGTCTATTCATTGAACATCTTTCTGTAGTACTGTAAGGGTTAATTCACCTTTTTGCTCTCTGTTCCGCTGTTTGACTAATGAGCTCATCAGCCCCCCCTGTATATGCTGGGCTGTTTGATACACACCTTGCCTGATTAATTCTTTTGGTTTTACTTGCTTGATAGGCCCTGCAGAAGAACTACAATTTGCTTGTCTGTCCATGTACCAACTTCTGTCTGTTTCTTGAATCTTGACTCTCTGCCACCTGACCCATGTCTGTTTACCTTACTGATCCTGACAACAGCCCTGATCTCAGAACTGTTTCATGGATTTGCATATACTCTGTCCTGACATCTGCCTTTCCTTACTACATTTATTGACTGATCCCTGGGTGCTTGGCACAGTTGCTACTCACCCCAGTGGGTCAGCAGCCAACCACACTGAGAATATTCCAAGAAGTAGTGGCCTGGTCGCTCTACTGCGAAGGACAGATCTCTGTATAGGTTAATAGGATGAAACCAGGGGACTGCCAGGATCCCCAGGGGACTGTCAGAACGCCCTTAGGACTAGCCCAAAGTCAAACTGCTGGTTAAAAGAGTGGGTCCACCCTCACTGACCATAACACTGTATATCCCTGCTACAGCAGCACCTTTTGACCTCTTCAAGTTGTGGTAAACCTCCCTGGCATCTCTATCCACTGCTCAAACACTTTTGGGGGAATTTATCAAGCCTGGCACTCCAGAATTCCAGTTTCCAAAAGTCACAAAACAGGGTTTTTGTGTTTTTTTGTGGTCACTTACACAAAAATTTTACACTACTCATTCCAGTTTTGAAAAGTAGTTGGACAAATGAGCATGATTAGCTATGTTCATTAGTTTCACTCCAGATTTATCACTAATATTTTTTTAAATGCACAAAAAAGTTGGAAACACAACCCAGTAAGGGGGAAATAAACTGGAATAGTGTAGCATTTGTAGACATGTGTTGGTTTACATGGGCACCAACTTTTCAAACTTTTTCAAAGTTCTAGCCAGTGGCGTAGCTATAGGGGTCGCAGCGGTCGCAGTTGCGACCGGGCCCCTAAGCCAGGGGGCCCAGAGGCACTAGGGGCATTTCTCTTGCTGGCACTGGGGGCATCTTTTTCTGGCACATGGGAGCCCTGGGGGCATTTTTTACTGGCACATGGGGCACTGGGGTCATTTCTTGGCACATGGGGGCACTGGGGGCATTTCTTGGCACATGGGGGCACTGGGGGCATTTCTTGGCACATGGGGGCTTTTCTTGGCACATGGGGGCATTTCTTGGCACATGGGGGAACTGGGGGCATTTCTTGGCACATGGGGGCATTTCTTACTGGCACATGGGGGCATTTCTTACTGGCACATGGGGGCATTTCTTACTTAATTATGGAAGCGCTCATTAGCACCAGAGGACTAGGAAGCGGTGAAGACTGTACTCACTGCCTCCTGGTCCTCGGCTGTCGGCTGTGCAGTGCTGCGCACAGCGGAAGGGTGCTCTGTGACCTCGCGCTGTGCGCGTCACGTCACAGCACAGCCGACAGCAGGATGAAGAGGATCGCGCTGGAGGAGAGGAGCGGCGGCTTCCGCAGCAGGAAAGGTAAGTGCTTTTTTATTTTAAGTTCTCTGTGGCATGGGTTCTGCTAAGAGGCATGGGGGCTCATGTGGGGGCTGCTAAGAGGCATTGGGACTCATAGGGGGACTGCCAGGGGCGTAGCTAAAGGCCTATGGGCCCTGGTGCAAGAGTTCAGCTTGGGCCCCACTTCACTGAGGGCTTTGTGACCAGGGACAGGGAAGCACATAGCCTTCATGCTGCCTGAGGCAAAAATTGATGCCAAATTCTTGACCTAACCCCTTCCTTCCATCCAGAGGTGTAACTAGATCTGCATGCACTTTCTCTCATACTAGTGTCTTCATATGTGGCACAAGGGTCTTTGGGCCCCCTCTGCCTCCTGGGCCCGGTAGCGGCTGCTACCTCTGCACCCCCTATAGCTACGCCCCTGGGGACTGCTAATAGGCATTGGGGCTCATATGAGGACTGCTAAGAGGCATTGGAACTCATATGGGGACTGCTAAGAGGCATTGGGACTCATATGGGGACTGCTAAGAGGCATTGTAACTCATATGGGGACTGCTAAGAGGTATTGGGACTCATATGGGGGCTGCTAAGAGGCATGGGGGCTCATATGGGGGCTGCTAAGAGGCATGGGGGCTCATATGGGTGCTGAAAGGAGGCATGGGGGCTGCTAAGAGATATGGGGGCTGATAAGGGGCATGGGGGCTCATATGGGTGCTGATAAGAGGCATGGGGGCTCATATGGGGCTAATGAGAGGCATGAGGGCTCAAACGGGTGCTGATGAGAGGCATGGGGGCTCATATGGGGCTGCTGAGAGGCATGGGGGCTGATGAGAGGAAATGGGGTCTAATGAGAGGCATGGGGCTCTTATCTGAGGTCTGATTGGGGGGTCATTCACATTGGGGTCTGATCTGAGGTCTTATTGAGGTCTTATTAACATTCAGGGTCTGATAGGGACCGTGAGCTGAGGTCTGATTAATATTGGGGGTCTGACCTAAGGTCTAATGAAAAATATTTTTTTCTTATTGTCCTCCTCTAAAACCTACAGTAGGTACGTCTTAGCGGCCGGTGCGTCTTATAGGGCAAAAAATACGGTATGAAGTGCCTGCGTGTTGGTTTTAGCTTTATTAGTCAACATCCCTTTCACTGTTGTCAAGTTACAATATTAATTGGTTCCAGGACAACCATTGTATGTTGAAACCATTGTAAGTTGAGTAATTGGTTCAAAAGTCCCAAAATGTCATTCAAGGTACGAGAAAATGAAGATCTAAGAAAAATAAGGGGATATCTAAGACAGCTAAAACAAGTTCTTATGTATAACAATCAGAAGAGCTACTAACTAGCATCTAGTACAGCTATTTTACCAGAGAAGTGACCTTGATTGGTTGGATCTGAGTTTGATTCATTGTATGTTGAGTCTGGTTTCAACTTACGATGGGTCAGAAAAGACCATTGTATGTTGAAAATATTGTATCCTGAGGCCATTGTACCTTGAGGGATCACTTTATTGACTCTACATCAGTTTACATAGTCCTTGTCCTGTCTATGCTGCAATCAATCCTTGTGCTCTGGATCTTCCCCTCATAAACCCTCCCTATCCCCAATAAATTGTCTCCTGTAATCTGAATTATCTATGTTGTCAAGATATTGTGTATTCTGAGTCTTAAATATGTTTGCTGTGAGCATAAACTATCTCTTACACACCATGTGTGCTGAAGATAGGGACATGGATTATGATAGGGATCATTGAGGATTGGGCTATAAGTATGGAAAAACAAAGTCATTGTAAGCTCTTGGGAGCAGGGCCCTCATTCCTCTTGCTCTAATTATGGACTTGTCTGTTGCTATGTTATTTATGACTGTATGTACATGAACCTATGAATTGTAAAGTGCTGCAGAATATGATAGTGGTATATAAATAAAGATTATTATTATTATTATTATTATTATTATTATTATTATTATTATCATTATTTCTAGAGTAGTATAGTACTGGCTGACTTCTTGTATTCGGACATACTCCAGGATTGAGAAGAACTACTGGATGCAGGAGCAACACACTGGGGCAGCTGGAAGTCAATATAAGCAGACCAAAGAGGGAGGCTGGAATGGATCCTCACACTGGCCCCAGCCAAAGTTAAAGGAAACCTGTCATCAACTTTATGCTGACCTCACTGAGGGCAGCATAAATTAATGACAGAAATGCTGATTTCAGTGGTGTGTCACTCATGAGCTAAAAGTAAGTAGTTGTTGAGAACCAGCATCTTAATCATTGCAGCACAGACCTTGAAAAGAGTCAAATCTACCTGAGAAGAGTCATGATTATTAGAGATGAGCGAGTAGTGAAATATTCGAAAGTTCGAAATTCGATTCGAACAGACCGCGATATTCGACTATTCGACCGAATATCGAATCCCATTAAAGTCTATGGGAAAAAAATGCTTGCCACTTGGAAATCTCAATTCGACCACTTGGAGGTCACCAAGTCCACCCTGAAACCTCAGAAAAGGATGCCAACACTGCTGGAATGCAACTGGGACAGCAGGGGAAGCATGTCTGGGTGCATATAACGCGCCCAAGTCGCACTATTACGCCACTATCACAGCCTCTCAACAATACACTCCAAAGACAATATAACCTCTCTGTAAAGTGAGACCATACAAGGAAACCTTCTTTCCTCTACATTGCCATGGACCCCAAGCCAAACTAGACAAAAAAGAAGATAAAATTCTGCACCCCTTAAAATCACGTTGCCTATGACAACCACAGATGGCATAGGCAAGGGGGAAAGCAATCAAGCCATCACTATTTTTCCCTCTGTGCCATCCCTGCCTTGCCCAGGCACATGTCCCAAAACATCATCCACGCCCGAGTAACACGGTTACTGCAAAAGGCCATTTGACCACCAACACTTTGGTTTGAGGCCGGGGATGCTACATCTCCCTGACAGCACACTGGGTGAATGTTGTGGAGGCGGGGACGGGCAAACCTGCTACCCCCACCCAAGTTTTGGGCCTTGGTTCTGTCTGGATTTCCGCAACCCTTACAGACAGCTCGGCAAACCCCTCCTTCTCCTTCTAGATTTGTTAAATCTGTCCACCACCCAGTCAAGTCCACAAAGTCCAGTCTCGTCGATAGCCTGCAGAAACTGCAGGGACCTCACTCTGACCCTCCTTCCTCCCACCCTGCCCAATGTTATCAACCCAGTGTTCCCACCCATGCAAGAATCGCAGGAGCTATCTGAGGATTTTGTTTGTTCTGATGCCCAAACACTGGAGCAAGCTCCATCTCTAGCTGATGGTGGTGTGGAACGGGCACTAAAGTGTAAAATGATTAGGGACGATGATGAGACACAGTTGCCAGCAAGGGAGGCTGTTGGAGCAAAGTGAGGCAGTGTAAGAGGAGGTGGTTGAGTATGACGAAGTCAGTGACCCGACCTGGCCCAGTGTCATGTCTAGCAGGTAAAGCAGTGGGGATGTTGAGGGATGCGTAGGACCGCAAAAGGCAGGAAGAGGCCGTGGGCTGGCCAGAGGCTCATGGAGAAGGCAGGCTAGAGCCCGCAGGGCCGCATCTCTTCCCTATAACAGGCCCCCACACAAAGCTCTCCCATCGAGGGCTCTTAGGTCCTTGTTGTGAAAATATTTTAATGAGTGCGCAAAGTTAGCTTGAGGTGAGCCCTCGAAAAAATTATATGGAGGCCCAAGAAGTGAGCCCTCGAAAAAATTAAGTGGAGGCCAAAGAGGTGAGACCTCTTAAAAATTGTATTAAGGCCCAAGAGGTGAGCCATAATAAAAATTGTTTGTAGGCCCAAGAGGTGAGACCTCTTAAAAATTGTTTGTAGGCCCAAGAGGTGAGCCATGATAAAAATTGCTTGTAGGCCCAAGAGGTGAGCCATGATAAAAATTGCTTGTAGGCCCAAGAGGTGAGCCATGATAAAAATTGCTTGTAGGCCCAAGAGGTGAGCCATGATAAAAATTGCTTGTAGGCCCAAGAGGTGAGCCATGATAAAAATTGCTTGTAGGCCCAAGGGGTGAGCCATGATAAAAATTGCTTGTAGGCCCAAGAGGTGAGCCATGATAAAAATTGCTTGTAGGCCCAAGAGGTGAGCCATAAATATTTTTTTTTTTTTTTTTACGGAGCAATTCTACGGCGGTTAAGGAGGAGGAGGAGGAGGTGGAGGAGGAAATGGCACTTCATACAGATGGCACTTCACTTTTGGCTGCTTTCCACTGTTGGAGAAGCAAAGTCCGGGTCAATCCACTTGCTGTTCATTTTGATTAGCGTCAGCCTGTCGGCACTGTCGGTTGACAGGCGGCTGCGCTTATCGGTTATAATGCCCCCGGCTGCGCTGAACACCCTTTCTGATAGCACGCTGGCGGCAGGGCAGGCAAGCACCTCCAAGGCGTACAGGGACAGTTCCAGCCACGTGTCCAACTTGGAGACCCAGTAAGTGTAGGACGCCGAGGGATCGGGGAGGACAGGGGTACGGTCTGCCAGGTACTCCCGCAACATCCGCCGATACTTGTCCCTCCTGCTGATAGCGGGCCCCGCAGTGATGGAAGTTGCACGAGGGGGTGCCATGAACGTGTCCCACACCTTGGAGAGTGTTCCCCTGGTGGCTGTGGGCCTGATCGATGTTGTGGGACTCTGGGAGACCCTCTCCTCTCTGCCGCCAGCGATGGTGGGTGGGAAAATCTCCATCATGTTCTGCACGAGTTCCCTCTGGTATTCCAGCAATCGATTCGTCCTCTCCTCTACCGGAATAAAAGAGGAGACGTTATCTTTATACCGGGGGTCCAGGAGTGCGAAGACCCAGTACAGTTTGTTCTCCACTATCCGGACAACACGTGTGTCCCGGGAAAAGCAGCCCAGCATGAAGTCAGCCATGTGTGCCAGACTCTGAATAGGCATGACGTCACTGCCCCCACCAGAAGGATCACTTGCCATTTCCTCCTCTTCCTCTTCCGCCTCCTCTCCGCCCCATCCGCGCTGAACCAATGGGACGCACACAGCCTGACTGCTACCCTCGCCGCCAGCATCCTCCTCCTCTTCCACAGCCACCTCCACGTCGTCCTCCTCCTCCTCATCCCTCCTCCTGCAACTGCCACCGAGAAGCAGACAAAAGTGTGGTCTGACTGTGTAGCTCCGTTGCGTCTCCTCCTACCCCCGTCTCCTCTGCGTGCAATGCGTTCTCCCTTATTGCGATGAGCGATTCTTTAAGGACGCATAGGAGCGGGATGGTTACGCTCACTATAGCGTCCTCGCTGCTGACCTTCTTGGTGGACTCCTCAAAGATACGCAGTACATCGCATATGTCTGCCATCCATGGCCACTCGTGGTTGGCAAACTGAGGGAGCTGAGTTGGAGGCACGCGTGGATTCATAATCTGGTACTCCATCAATGCTCTCTGCTGCTCACACACCCTGGCCAACATGGAATAGGTGGAATTCCAGCGAGTCGGCAGGTCGCACAACAGCCGATGTTCAGGCAAATGGAGGCGTTGCTGGAGTTTTTTTAAGCTAGCAGCAGCTACAGTTGACTTCCGAAAGTGAGCGCACAAGCGCCGCACTTTCACCAGTAGCTCTGCCAGGTTGGGGTAAGTCTTTAGAAATTTTTGGACTACCAGATTAAAAACGTGGGCCAGGCATGGTACGTGATTGAGTTCGGCAAGCTCCAGAGCCGCCACCAGGTTACGGCCGTTATCGCACACGACCATGCCTGGTCCTAGCTGCAGCGGCGACAGCCACATCTCCGTCTGCTGCAATATGGCGTCCCTCACCTCTGGGGCGCTGTGCTTCCTGTCGCCCAAGCTGATGAGCTTAAGCACCGCCTGCTGACGTCTCCCCGCGCCAGTGCTGCAACGCTTCCAGCTAGCGGCTGAGGGCGATGTTAAGGCAGAGGAGGAGGAGGAGGAGGAAGAGGAGGGGGTTTATCAGAACCCCTGCTGGCAATCTTGGGCGGGGGTGGTAGGTAGGCCGTCTCTCTTTGCGACCCCGTCCCCGCTTCCACAACATTCACCCAGTGTGCCGTCAAAGAGATGTATCGTCCCTGGCCGCAAGCGCTTGTCCACGAGTCGGTGGTCAAGTGGACCTTTGCGCTGACTGCGTACCTCAGGGCCCGCCTGATGTTACGCGACACGTGCTGGTGCAGGGCGGGGACGGCACTCCGGGAAAAGTAGTGGCGGCTGGGGACGGAATAGCGAGGTGCGGCAGCCGCCATCAGGTCGCGGAAGGCCTGCGTCTCCACAAGCCTAAACGGCAACATCTCCAGGGCCAGCAGTTTGGAGATGTGGCAGTTTAAGGCTTGGGCTTGGGGGTGACTCGAGGCGTACTTCCGCCTGCGGTCGAACGCCTGCGAGATGGACAGTTGATGGGACGAGGAGTGTGAAGGTGCAGGCGAAGATGCGGGGGAAGGGGAGGCAGCAGGAGAAGGCCCCAAAGTAGTCGAGGCAGAGGCAGATGTGGAGGTGTCCTGGCTGGAGGTCTGGACCGCAGTGGCAGCACACAACAAAGGGGAAGAGGCAGTGGCAGGAAGACCTGGCGCAGGTTGTATTGCGTTTGCTCTCTCCCACTCAGCCCAGTGCTTGACTTCCAAGTGACGCCGCATGCCTGAGGTGGTCATATTGCTCTTCTCAGAGCCCCTACTCAGTTTTGAGTGGCAGAGTGTGCAAACCGCGCTCAGTTTGTCATCCGCACAAACATTAAAAAATCTCCACACCACAGAAGTACGAGGCCTCGATGGGGGAGCTTCGCGCGACTGCCTGCTGCCGGGAACAGCTTCGGCCCTGCTGGCTGTGGCCTCACTTCTCTGTCTGGACTGTCCTCTGCCTCTGGACATCCCTCTGCCTGTGGACATCCCTCTGCCTGTGGACATCCCTCTGCCTCTGGACATCCCTCTGCCTCTTGCTGCCTTTTTCGGTGCTGCGCAGACCACCACCTCTCCACTGCTTTCCCCGCTGGACATCACCCCTGGCCAAGTGGGGTCGGTCATTTCGTCATCCACCACCTCCTCTTCCACTTCCTCACTCTGCTCCTCCTCCTGCCCACTGGACATTCCAACAGCCTCCCTTGATGGCAACTGCGTCTCATCATCATCATCGCTCATGATAACAGATGCTGGTTCAGGGTCCACATCAGCAGGAGATGGCGAATACTCAAGTGGTTGGGCATCACTACAAACAAATTCCTCTGGTAGCTCCAGGGATTCTTCCGGCACATCTGAAAAAGGACCCGAAAAGAGCTCCTGGGAGGGGTCAAGGGTGGGATGACTCTGTTGGCCAGGTGTGGAGGAAGGAGGGTCAGAGTGAGACTGTGTGGATGACTGGCTGGTGGACAACTGTGTGGAAGCGCTATCGGCTATCCATTGCACCACCTGTTCACACTGCTCAGGCCTCAACAGCGGTGTAACCCGCCCCCTGCTTAACTGTCCCATAAAGGCAGGGATTCTGGATGAGCGGAATCCTGGCTGCCCCTCACCAGCACGCATTGTATCCCCACTGGCTTCAACAAGGCCCCCAACAGCATTTCCGCGCCCCCGTCCTCGTCCACGTCCGATTCCGCTAGCCCTCCGCATTTTTTTTTTTTGGTTACAATATTTGGCGTACACAGCCGTATACTACCAGGTCAGACGGTGTGTATTAACACCACGTATATAAAAGACTTTTGCAGGCACGCAGAATGCACAGTACAGGTGCCAAATAAAAGGACTTTTTTTAAAATATGTCTGATTACACAGCCGTGTACTAACAGGTCAGACGGTGGGTATTAACAGCACGTATATAAAAGAGTTTTGCAGGCACGCAGAACGCACAGTACAGGTGCCAAATAAAAGGACTTTTTTAAAAATATTTCTAGGTACACAGCCGTGTACTACAAGGTCAGACGGTGTGTATTAACAGCACGTATATAAAAGAGTTTTGCAGGCACGCAGAACGCACAATACAGGTGCCAAATAAAAGGCCTTTTTTTTAAATATTTCTAGGTACACAGCCGTGTACTACAAGGTCAGACGGTGTGTATTAACACCACGTATATAAAAGAGTTTTGCAGGCACGCAGAATGCACAGTACAGGTGCCAAATAAAAGGACTTTTTTTAAAATATGTCTGATTACACAGCCGTGTACTAACAGGTCAGACGGTGGGTGTTAACAGCACGTATATAAAAGAGTTTTGCAGGCACGCAGAACGCACAGTACAGGTGCCAAATAACAGGACTTTTTTTTAAATATGTCTGATTACACAGCCGTGTACTAACAGGTCAGACGGTGGGTATTAACAGCACGTATATAAAAGAGTTTTGCAGGCACGCAGAACGCACAATACAGGTGCCAAATAACAGGACTTTTTTTTAAATATGTCTGAGTACACAGCCGTGTACTAACAGGTCAGACGGTGGGTATTTACACCTGGTATACAAAAAGGGTATTGCAGGCACACAGAACCCAGAACACTAGAGCCAAAGAAACTGTATTAAAAAAAAAAAAAAATGTACACAGCCGTATACTGCCAGAAGATCAGATGGTGCATATACACACTAGGTATATAACAGGGTTTTGCAGCCAAAAAGAACGCAGAACAGTAGTGCCAAATATAGTTTGGTATGTAGCAGAGCACCTAATACACCACTAATGCCTCTCTCTGTCCCTACTCCAGCAGCTATCCCTGAATACAGCAGCCGTTCTCTGCAGAGTGTATATAGTAGTAAAGCTATCACTGTACTGCACTATAGTAGCCCTGATAAGGGCTTTTAATCACGCTCCTGCCTGT
This sequence comes from Rhinella marina, assembly GCA_900303285.1. Lineage (NCBI taxonomy): Eukaryota > Metazoa > Chordata > Amphibia > Anura > Bufonidae > Rhinella > Rhinella marina. Next base: position 70,637 of record ONZH01030374.1, on the reverse strand, counting down.
CCAACAGCTAAAACCTATCTCTCCCTTCTCCAGCCTCTGTCCCTGACTAAGTTCACGCAGCATATGCGAACGAGCAGGAAGACCTGAGTTATTAATATTCGAGGTCACGTGGTTTTTCCAGCCAATCCATGTAGACGCCGTTTTCGCGCTGCCAGCGTGCTCCGCGGGCCTGTCATACCCCCCCTGCATGGTGATTGGTGGAAAAAGAGCGCCAGGGAAGGTGGGAGGGGAAACGAATTCTAAGTGCGCCATCGCCGTTATACTCGATCGAAATCGAGTATGCCGAATAGCGTAGTATTCGATCGAATACCGGCTCGATCGAACACTACTCGCTCATCTCTAATGATTATTCATAATCTCCTGCTCTCTGCGCCCATCTGCTGACGATTGACAGATCTCTCCTAAAGGGAAAGGAAGAAAACTAGGTAGAAGCCTGTCAATCATCAACAGGTGGGCAGGGAGAGCAGGAATTCATGAATAACCATGACTCTTCTCAGGTGGCCGTGAATGATTGTGATGTTGGTTTTCGGCAACCACTTACTTTCAACTTATAAATGAAAGCTGAAATCAACTCACCTGTCTGTACTTTATTCTACCGTTTGAATGAGCAGCATAAAGTTGATGACAGGTTCCCTTTAATTTGTGAGAAGCTCTAAAACTTTGTTAGACTTTAAAGATGGGCTGCATATAACAAACTATGGGGGAGATTTATCAAACTGGTGTAAAGTAGAACTGGCTTAGTTGCCCATAGCAACCAATCAGATTCTACATTTCATTTTCCAAAGGAGCTGTGAAAAATGAACCGTGGAATCTGATTGGTTGCTATAGGCAACTAAGCCATTTCTACTTTACACCGGTTTGATAAATGAACCCAATAGCATTTATTTTAAAGGACATCTGTCTGTAGATTTGTACCTATGAAACTGGCTGACCTGTTACATGCACGCTTGGTAGCTGAAGGCACTTATGTTGGTCCCATCTTCATATGTGCCAACACTGTTATGAAAAATTATGTTTTAATATATGCAAATGAGTCTCTAGGCGCAATGGGGGCGTTGCTGTTACACTTAGAGGCTTTGCTCTCTCTGCAACTGTTACACCCTCTCTGCTTTGATTGGCAGGGCCAGACATGATGAGGTTTTCACTGACTGGTCCTGTCCATCAAAGTGGAGAGGGCGCAGCTGTTGCAAAACGAGCTGAGCCTCTAAGTGTAATAGCAATTATATCCGTGAGAAAAGTCTGGAACCAGTGCATGGCTACCAGCCTCTCATGGCCACCAATTCAGCTTGCAGGAAAAATAGTTCAAGATACATTTATAGAAACAAAAGAAGTGATACCACTGATATTTTTAATTTAAGTTTATTGTATGGTCAGCAAGACACATTTTAACAGTACATTAAACGTTATGCCTTAAGAGAATTGATTGGGAGACATATGTGAAACAAAGGCAACTAATAGTCAGATGACTAACTGTAAATATAATTAACCTCCTAAAAATTCGAATTAACCTCCTAAAAATAAAGAAAAAAATGCACTATAGCAATAGATGCAAACAATATATAAACTAAGCCCTCACTCTGATATGATAAAATCTGAGACTCTTAGTCAATACATTTTGATCAAAATACATCTGTGCCCACCTACCCAGCGCCACGGTGGTCTCAGTCCAGGCAGGTCCTATGCTAAAACCTACCTATGCGGTTGTGCATCTATGGTTAGGAGCGCAGACCCTGCACATATAGTGTGCTGCTCCTAGTTACCTCTGTGTGCATCAGCAACCAATGAGAGGAGGAGCACACACAGCTATACGTACCACCTAATCAAGGTGGCCTGTTAGATAGGAGGGGCAAAAATGCACATGAAAGCTACTCTTGGGATAGAAGCGCATTCACACCTGAAGGTGCCACTCCTTCAGGACATATCAAAAACATTTAGAAAAAAAGGGGACACAAAACATCCTACACGATATGATAATAAAATGTGTGGATGTTCAAGGCTACATTTAGAAATTCACAGAAAAAAAATGCACTATAACAATAGATGCAAACAATATATAAACTAAGCCCTCACTCTGATATGATAAAATCTGAGACTCTTAGCCAATACATTTTGATCAAAATACATCTGTGCCCACCTACCCAGCACCCGGCTATTTTTTTGCTTATTTTCCTACTGTAAAATCTGGGGTGCGCCTTATTATCGGGTATGTCTTATAAAGCGAAAAATACGGTAAATATATTTTTCCTGTTTACTTCAGATTACCCCCACACAACAGTTAATGCAGGTATGGGTCCTTCCCCCTCTAGCACCTGCCTGACCTTGCTTGGTGCTGTTGTAAGACCTACCTAAGGCTACTTTCACACTAGCATTTTATAATTCCGGTATTGAGTTCCGTCATAGGGGCTCAAAACCGGAATAAAACGCTTCAGTCTTGTCCCCATTCATTGTCAATCGGGACAAAACTGAACTGAAGACAACGGAGCGCTCCTAGAAGCATTTTGTTCCGTCTTCAGACCAGAGAGCAACCGCAGCATGCTGCGGTTTGCTCTCTGGTCCATGCATCCGCACCAAGACGGATCCGTCATGACCCCCAATGAAAGTTAATGGGGACAGATCCGTTTGGTGTGCCACACTGGTGAACGGATCCATCCTCCATTGACTTTCAATGGAGTTCATGACGGATCCGTCACCTGCACACATACATAGATACACACATACAGAGATACACATAAACATACACAGACATATATACACATACATACTTACATGCTCCTGGCCGGTCTCCACAGCGCAGGAGGAGCAGGGCGGCGCACACATAGGATGATTCCACCTGGCGCCCAACAGAGGGCACTGTGGGGAATCGTCCTATGTGCGCGCCATCCTGCTCCTCCTGCGCTGTGGAGACCTGCCGGGAGCATGTAAGTATGTATGTGTATTTGTATGTGTATATGTCTGTGTGTGTGTGTGTGTGTGTATGTACTGTGTGACATGTCCCTGCGGCTGCACGGATCCGGCGGCACCCTTCAACTGCCGGATCCATGCTGCCGCTAGTGTGAAAGAGGCCTAAGATTAAAATACCACTTAGGACAAGACTCCCTCTTGATTTATTTCAAGTGATGCTACACAGCATATATTGCATTGAGATTTTAACCCAAAATTGCAAATTCCAAAGGAGCTGTGAAAAATGAACCGTGGAATCTGATTGGTTGCTATAGGCAACTAAGCCATTTCTACTTTACACCGGTTTGATAAATGAACCCAATAGCATTTATTTTAAAGGACATCTGTCTGTAGATTTGTACCTATGAAACTGGCTGACCTGTTACATGCACGCTTGGTAGCTGAAGGCACTTATGTTGGTCCCATCTTCATATGTGCCAACACTGTTATGAAAAATTATGTTTTAATATATGCAAATGAGTCTCTAGGCGCAATGGGGGCGTTGCTGTTACACTTAGAGGCTTTGCTCTCTCTGCAACTGTTACACCCTCTCTGCTTTGATTGGCAGGGCCAGACATGATGAGGTTTTCACTGACTGGTCCTGTCCATCAAAGTGGAGAGGGCGCAGCTGTTGCAAAACGAGCTGAGCCTCTAAGTGTAATAGCAATTATATCCGTGAGAAAAGTCTGGAACCAGTGCATGGCTACCAGCCTCTCATGGCCACCAATTCAGCTTGCAGGAAAAATAGTTCAAGATACATTTATAGAAACAAAAGAAGTGATACCACTGATATTTTTTAATTTAAGTTTATTGTATGGTCAGCAAGACACATTTTAACAGTACATTAAACGTTATGCCTTAAGAGAATTGATTGGGAGACATATGTGAAACAAAGGCAACTAATAGTCAGATGACTAACTGTAAATATAATTAACCTCCTAAAAATTCGAATTAACCTCCTAAAAATAAAGAAAAAAATGCACTATAGCAATAGATGCAAACAATATATAAACTAAGCCCTCACTCTGATATGATAAAATCTGAGACTCTTAGTCAATACATTTTGATCAAAATACATCTGTGCCCACCTACCCAGCGCCACGGTGGTCTCAGTCCAGGCAGGTCCTATGCTAAAACCTACCTATGCGGTTGTGCATCTATGGTTAGGAGCGCAGACCCTGCACATATAGTGTGCTGCTCCTAGTTACCTCTGTGTGCATCAGCAACCAATGAGAGGAGGAGCACACACAGCTATACGTACCACCTAATCAAGGTGGCCTGTTAGATAGGAGGGGCAAAAATGCACATGAAAGCTACTCTTGGGATAGAAGCGCATTCACACCTGAAGGTGCCACTCCTTCAGGACATATCAAAAACATTTAGAAAAAAAGGGGACACAAAACATCCTACACGATATGATAATAAAATGTGTGGATGTTCAAGGCTACATTTAGAAATTCACAGAAAAAAAAATGCACTATAACAATAGATGCAAACAATATATAAACTAAGCCCTCACTCTGATATGATAAAATCTGAGACTCTTAGCCAATACATTTTGATCAAAATACATCTGTGCCCACCTACCCAGCACCCGGCTATTTTTTTGCTTATTTTCCTACTGTAAAATCTGGGGTGCGCCTTATTATCGGGTATGTCTTATAAAGCGAAAAATACGGTAAATATATTTTTCCTGTTTACTTCAGATTACCCCCACACAACAGTTAATGCAGGTATGGGTCCTTCCCCCTCTAGCACCTGCCTGACCTTGCTTGGTGCTGTTGTAAGACCTACCTAAGGCTACTTTCACACTAGCATTTTATAATTCCGGTATTGAGTTCCGTCATAGGGGCTCAAAACCGGAATAAAACGCTTCAGTCTTGTCCCCATTCATTGTCAATCGGGACAAAACTGAACTGAAGACAACGGAGCGCTCCTAGAAGCATTTTGTTCCGTCTTCAGACCAGAGAGCAACCGCAGCATGCTGCGGTTTGCTCTCTGGTCCATGCATCCGCACCAAGACGGATCCGTCATGACCCCCAATGAAAGTTAATGGGGACAGATCCGTTTGGTGTGCCACACTGGTGAACGGATCCATCCTCCATTGACTTTCAATGGAGTTCATGACGGATCCGTCACCTGCACACATACATAGATACACACATACAGAGATACACATAAACATACACAGACATATATACACATACATACTTACATGCTCCTGGCCGGTCTCCACAGCGCAGGAGGAGCAGGGCGGCGCACACATAGGATGATTCCACCTGGCGCCCAACAGAGGGCACTGTGGGGAATCGTCCTATGTGCGCGCCATCCTGCTCCTCCTGCGCTGTGGAGACCTGCCGGGAGCATGTAAGTATGTATGTGTATTTGTATGTGTATATGTCTGTGTGTGTGTGTGTGTGTGTATGTACTGTGTGACATGTCCCTGCGGCTGCACGGATCCGGCGGCACCCTTCAACTGCCGGATCCATGCTGCCGCTAGTGTGAAAGAGGCCTAAGATTAAAATACCACTTAGGACAAGACTCCCTCTTGATTTATTTCAAGTGATGCTACACAGCATATATTGCATTGAGATTTTAACCCAAAATTGCATATGAGTTGCACATTGCTAACTTGTGTTATATCGCATCACAAATTCCCACACCAATTTACACGTGATTTTCTGTAAGTTAATGCCTCCTGCAGATCTCACATGAACCCATTCATTTCTATGGGTCTGCGAAAAGTGGAGGCAGCACACAGATGTCATTGTATGGCTGTGCCGCAATTTATAGAACATGACCTATTCTTGGCCATTTTAATAATAGGCTTTTCTACTTTGGGGGCTGAGAACAGTGTGGGGTGCACATGGCAGGTATCCATATTTTGCGGATCTGTGGTTTGCGGAACTCAAAATGGATATGGCTGTGTACAGGAGGCCTAAGAGTAAAGCCCAGGAAATTGCATCATGATTTTCATCATGATCACAAAATACTACTGCCATTAGTATAACGTAATAAAGGAAACTAATGAATGCAATTGGTGATTATCTCAAAAAGCTTTTTGTGGTCATATAATGTTTCATGAGCAACTATGATTTTACGTGACCTTAAAGGGTTAAACTATGCTTAATATCATGCTGCGAAATAACAGAATCATTAGTGAGAGCTCCAGCCTTACTATTGTAACAGATACAATTTATTGCTATAACATGGCATAACATGGCATTTTACATTTGAACATTTTATAGATTTGTCCCTGTCTTTGTGTGCTGTGGCTGTCTTCAATGTCACATTTTTTCTACTTTTAAGCCGTTTTGACAATTTGATAACGTACTTCCTCTTAATCTGTTTACTCTGCACTTCCAGGCTGAATCTTACAGCTCAATACCCTTTCACAGTAGGAAGTTAATACAGGCAGAAAGAAAGTGTGAAATACACAAGTTAAACACTTGGTTGCTGCCACTTTGTGGAAGTTGCTAGAAAGCTCATTACCCTGTCTTTACTACACTATGAGAGACTTCTCGAAAGCCACTTCCAATGAATCTAGCATCTGTCTTGCCTCAATATGAGGATGGGGATCCTTCAGTTGGCCCGATCTTCAGGCATTTTTTTTCAACATAATCTATATGTCAATATAACCTTTATTTATAATAATAAATATTTATTTACTTTTTGCAAAATCATGCTAAGATTTGAGCATGAATAGTATGAATGGAGAAGACCACTGAACATAGAAGCACTTCCCCTCAGCAGGGAGAATGATTCTGGGTCTTCAATTGAGCCAGCCTGTGAAGGTGAGGTGTAGTGGCAAGTTCCCTTAGGCCCCTTTCACACGGGCGTGAGACTCGGACGTCTCCCACATCGTGTGCCCTGTACTGAACTCCCGTCACTAAACGGGGTTACATAGAATTATACTGATTTATGATGCTATGTAACCCTTACAATTCTGGAATGTGTTGGATAACACTGACATAATGCTGTTAGTGTTATCCAACACATTCCAGAACTGTAAGGGTTACATAGCATCATAAATCAGTATAATACTATGTAAGCCCCATTCAGTGCCCGGAGTTCAGTACAGGGCACACGATACGGGAGAGCAGTCAGAGTCTGGACTGCCCGGAAGCAGAGGTTGGTGGGGAACAGCCGATATTGCAGTCAGACAAAAGTGAAGGGGAGTCTGATGATGATGTGTTAGACAGGAAGACCTGGGAGGCGGATCGGGCTGGTGAGGAGGATTTGATCTCTGAGGAGGAGGGTGGTGGTAGTGGCAGCAACAGAGGGCAGAGGCGAGTTAGGCCCAGAGCCAGGCCTGCCTTGGGAATTAGTGAGACCCCAAGTATAGTTGGGCCGGCATCAAGGTCTAAGCGTTCAAGGGCTACATGCTTGGCCACCTCTGGAGGCCAAACGTCAGGTGTGTGGAAGTATTTCACCACTCTGCCGGGGGACATCAGCATGGCCACGTGCAATTTCTGTAAGCAGAAATTGAGCCGTGGGAAAGCCTCAAATGTAGGGACCACTGCTCTGTGAAATCATCTGAAGCGGCGTCATGAAGCAAATTTGGCTATAACCAAGGTGCATTACAGCAGCGCATTAAAACTGAAGAGCTGGCTACTTCTCCCAGGGTCCCTAGCATCAGGCAGCCTGCATCCAGGGGCGTAACTAGTACATACACCTCGTGGTCAACCGTGTGCGTTTCTTCACCTCCTCTTACTCGTCAGCCGTCCATCGTTGAGTGTGTGGCCAGGAAGCAAGTTTATGCAACCAGCAATCCAACAGTGCGCAAACTTAATTCTCACCTGACCAAGTTGCTGGCTGTGCAGTCTCTGCCGTACAATTTAGTTGATTATACAGCTTTTAGGGAGTTGAAGGCTTGCCATCAGCCACGCTGGCAGATCCCTAGCTGGCATTACTTTTCAAACAAAGCTATCCCTGCCCTTTACTTTCACAGAGCAAACAATATAGGACGCTCCCTGCAGCTGTCTCTCTGCAGCACCGTGCACGTCACGGTGGACACCTGGAGCAGTGCTTATGGCCAGGGGCAATGCATGTCCTTTACGGCCCACTGGCTGAATGTTCTTAGTGACAGCGAGGCAGGAACCTCCTAGCAACAGGGCCAATTGCTTTTGGCACCTCCACGCACTTTCCAACCAGGATTGCAGACCACCCAACACTTATTCACTCCCTCCTCCACCTCCATGGGCAGTTCGCCTGCAGGAGCATCAGGGCTGAGAGTTGACTCCCCTCCTTCCTATCACATGTGCCAGGTTAAACGCTGCCACGATGTGTTAGATTTAATCTTTCTTTGAAACACTAGCCACAAAGGCGAGCACTGCTGCATCACATCAAGCAGCAAATAGCACGCTGGCTGTCTCCCCGCCAGCTAGAAGTGGGCAAGGTCGTGAGTGACAATGGGACAAATATGATGGCAGCGCTGAACTTGGGGCAATTCACGCATGCTGCCTGTATGGCACATGTCCTAAATCTAGTGGTTCAGAGAATTCTCAAAACATTCACTGGCCTGCGCACAGTCACGGAAGCTTTGCACTCATTTGATATGCAAAAATAACCATGTAGCCCCAGTTACGGGTCTACAACACAGTGTTTCCCAGGGAGCTTTGCACTTTGGATAGCGGTGTTTTTTGTAGCTGGTCTCCCTGAGATTGCACTCATTTGAGTCACTCTTATGTGTCCCGAAATGCTCTGCTGGACTTGCAGCAGCATAATGGTCTTCCGCCACACCGTTGATAGGTGACATGCCAACTCGGTGGAATTCCACGCTTCGCATGTTGCAGCGGCTCCTTCAGCAGCGGAGAGCAGTGGATGACTTTGTCCAGCAGCAGCCAGAATTGTCGACCATAAGGAGCAGGTGTGGCTTAGATTTCCGTTAGTGGAGGCTGGTCCGAGATGCCTGCACTGTGCTGAAACCCTTTGAAGAAGCCACTAGAAGAAGCCGGGACAGCTGCGGTGTGAACGACATTGTTTCACTAATATTTGTCCTTGAAAAGACACTCATGCAGCAAAGGGCAATGGGGGAAGGAAATCCTGGACATCTCTCTGCACGCCATGCTGTCACTGTTGGGGAGCCCCAACGACAAAGTTCCATGGAGGTGCAGGAGGAGGATGATGATGAGCTTCAGGTAGAGGAGGGGGAGGGGAGGAGGAGGAGTTTGATGATAACCAGGAGGAGGAGGAGACACAGTCGGAGGAGTTGGAGGATGACAATGACACCTTCAGGGACACTCAAGTGTCTCAGAGAGAGGCTGAGATGGAAAGAACTGGCTCCTTGGGCACGCCAGGATGCCGAGCTGTATGCTCACATGCTTACGGAGTGACAGGCATATCCTAAAAATAAGGCAGACTGATGAATACTGGCTTGCAATGCTTCTGGACCCTCGGTATCACTCCAACATGGGGGATTGTTTTCCTCCCCAGGAAATGGAGGAGAAATTAGCTTCATACCGGGAGAAGCTATGTACTAACCTGGCCACAGCTTTTAGCCAGCCACAGCCTGCTTCCAGCGTCTTTGAAAGTCACCCACCTCCTGCCACAACCAGCAGCAGCCAGTTAAGCCTCATGAGTATGATGCAACAATTTTCTTCCCCCTCCCAACAGCCACAGCCAAGTGAGCAGGCCCAGTCCACCCGCCTCAACGAACAGTCTGGCTTGCAAAGCCTCTTCTCAGACCCACTGGACTTCTGGGCAGCCAGAATGCAACAGTGGCCGGAACTTGCCCACTATGCATTAGGGCTTCTTTCCTGCCCAGCCTCAAGTGTCATGTCAGAGAGGGTTTTTAGTGCCGCTGGGGGGGGGGGTGACACCCAAACGGACCAAACTGTCACCTGGCAGTGTCCAAAAAAACACTTTTATAAAAATGAATCAAGGCTGGATTACCTCCGATTTTCACACTCCTCTTGCTGAGGCAGATGATTAGATTTCAGGCCGAAATAGTCCGAGTGTCTTCCCACTGTTGCTGTCAGCCGGCCCATAAAGTTGCATGCCAAATGTGTCATGGGCTGAGCGAACCCGAACTCCCCAAACCAAAACCCCAAAATGTTATTAAAATCTAAAAACTACTGTTTACCTCCGCCTCCGTTTTCAACATTAGCACTTAGCAGTCTAGCAGCTTTTGTTATACACAGTTCTTAGTTCTATTTAGTATTCGTAAGTTTGCTTTGAAGCCTTTCCTCCAAAAAAAGAAAAAAAAATATTTAAAAAAAAAAGAAAAAAAGAAAAAATGGTATTAAAAGATCAAATAGTTACACTGTTGTCTACCTCTGCCTCCCGTTACAAGTTACATTAGCGGAGATTGTTATCCTCCACCGTGGTTAATTGTATTTAGTATTCACTCTCTGCTGTGCTGATGTACCCCGTCCCCTACTACTACTGGCCGTGGCACCCATGAAAAGCCCATATATAATTTTCACAGCCTATCTTTACAAGGTAGAATGTTTACAGGCTTGTTGTCCAAACAAGTCAAGCCTTTTTCTCTTACTGTAATACAGGAACTGGAGTGTGCGTAATTTATTATTGCTTGGCCTGAAGGCACCCTGTGATCTTTAATCCGGGAAAATGGCCTATGCACAATTTTTGGAGGCTCCAGCCTAAACAGACAACCCTGTCTTCTTCACACTAATGCGGGCTCCGGCCTATGCACAATTTTTGGAGGCTCCGGCTTAAACAGACAAGTTAGACAACCCTGTCTTCTTCACACTAATGCGGGCTCCGGCCTATGCCCAATTTTTGGAGACTCCTGCCTAAACAGATAACCCTGTCTTCTTCACACTAATGCGGGCTCCGGCCTATGCACAGGAGGAAGCATGGAGCCTGGTGTCAAAGCGGCTTAAGGCTGACTCCACTTCAAAGTCTGTCGGGATATCTGTAGGGGTGGAAACAGTAATATAATTATTATGATTCAGTTAAAGGGGTTGTCGCACAAAAAAAAAATCAAAACTTTCAAACCAGCACCTGAATAATACTTTAGCAATTGCATGTCAATAAATATTTGGTATATATACTGGAACAAGTTATTCAGTCACATGTATCTGTATTGAGCCATTTTTTTCTTTGAACTGCTCACTGAGAAGGCCACACAACACACATGGTCAGTTTGGGGTTTGTACTTACTGGACACCCATACTGAGTGGTCTTCCCATGGTCCTGGGGAAAACTCCTCCCTGACGGTTAGAGCTACAAAAGATAAAACATAAATTTAGCTTATATTTTGAAGACAGAAGGTCCACCCATTACACATTTTATTTTACCAACCTTCTATTGTACCTCTGGAAGTTGGGCTGGTGGTGTTGGAGGGGCAGGTGGGGTCCTCTCTCGCTGCTGTTGTGGTGGAGGAGGGTGAGGGGGCTCCTCTGTGGTGCAGCAAAAATCATTAAATAATGGCATTACGTTCAACTCTAATGAACAGTTGTAACTTCTGATGTTGATACATGTGAATATTTTGGGGCTGTATCCCATTCCTAACCACTAGTATTCTACTGTATCACTGCAGCTGCACTCCCACGTAGCCTGGATTAAAAATAAATTAAATGTGTTTACACTTGCTAGAAGCTGAGGGTACTGTAGGGGCCGTCCGGCCTCGATGGTGAGGGTGACGTCGTTGACGTTGCTCTGCAACATAAATCCGTACACAATTGTTATAATGACCAACCGTTTTTAATACTAACACTGTATACTACTACGAAAATATTATGGATGAGAGGAGGGCCATATCCATTTTTTTCTTGTAAATGTGTATTTATCGCAATATATATCATTATCGCAATAAATTTCTCAATATCGTTAACGTGGGAATATTTTTTATATCGCCCACTCACATTAGCTGCAGCATGAGCACGTCTGTGAGTCTGTATGTAAGAGGAGGAAGCGCTAAGTATTAAGGGGCATATATCTAAGGGTACTTTCTTTCACACTAGCGCATTTGCCTGACACAAACGGGAGAACGGCCAGCCCCATTAACAATAATGGGGGAAGGCGCTGATTCGGCTGCTATCCGGCAAGAATGCCAGGAATTGGCAGGACAAATACTGCAGAACAGCCTGCAGGATTACCACCACATATGTGAAAGTAGCCTAAGGCAAATTACTGGGAAGGGGCACGTATCTGAGAATACCTTCACTTGTTTGGGTGGAGTTAGAGGCGTGGCCTAGCATGAAAGAAAATTGCTGCAGCGCACTACTCCCACCCACGTTGTCCTTCAATACGGTTTTCATTATTGGCACTCACTGTTATATATACAATACAGTACACTAATTTTTTAATATGTTTTTACTTTTCAAATATTTTGTTACTCACCCTTCCGTATCTCTGCGCGGATCTCATTAAGCCGCTCTGGGCACTTGAACTTTAAATTGCACCATTTCCGCTGGATCTGGCCCGGGGTCCGCACAGTGTCGAAACGATGGGCCAACCCTCGGATCACCTGCTAGTTCGGGTGTCGGTGTGTGCCATCGTAATCTCACCAGTCCATCAGCTGGATCATATATTTAAGCTCTCCAGAGGTAAATGCTGAAGATCGCCTGGATGCCATTTTCCAAACTTCGCTCTGCCTCTGAGGAGTGCACACCACGGCCTAGCGTCGTGCGTGCGTGCCTGCGTATTACGTAAACGCTAGACAATAGTACGCTAAAGATTCGTACGCACTTTCTACTCTAATGTATGTACGTATTCCGTTAAGTAGCGTACCTTTAACAACGCTATGTTCGTTATTAGTCCGCGAATGTTCGCAGAACACAACCAGAATAACGAATGATTTATACGCAGCTTCGACCGAATAGATTCATATTAAGATCGAATCTTTTTAAAAAAAGATGCTCATTTCTACTTGCCATGCGGCACAGCATTGCACAATCTGCACAATGTCTAACAGATGCTCTCAGGTTGTGGTGTCTGACTTCACAAACCGTCGCCATATTACAGTACGCCTTCACAACCAATCCCCACACTTAGCCATCATGGTATCTCAGCTTTACGACACATACAGTGCCAGGTTGTAGTATCTCACTTCACAACTACTGTGCACAATGTCTCTCACAAAATATTGCTTACAGACTACAGGCTGGTTTTTGTCTCTGACCTGTCTCTTTTACAGACCCAGATGCTTTCAGGATGCACGGACTAAGTGCCCTCTCTTTACCCTTCATCTCCAGCTCCAAACCTCTGTGGTATTCTGCTTCTATTGCCCTACGTAGCAATTTCCTGAGGTGGTGTACCCTTCTTTCCAGTAGTAGCCACCTCCACTAGTTCCCACTGGAATAAAACTGAATCTGTCTCTAACAGCAGTCACCAGCTCACACGTCCTAACACACACTGAGCACATGGCCTGAATCTCAGCCATGAGACTCTAAAACACGCTCAAGGATCTGCCAAGGATTAGCCACTCCAGATCTAACATCAGCACCGAACCTCAGGTCGTCAGATCAGCTGATCAGAATGTATTGCATTATCTTATGTATTATAAAGTTGTAATAATACATAATAGTTGAAGGCAAACCCCAGCTTGGTTCTACACACACATGCTTTCAGTAATGCTCACATTCATTACATTATACAGTGCTGTATAGAGTTATAAGGTGTTATCTGGGATGCACCTAGCCTTTCTGCTGCGTGAACCTATAAGGCTGAAGACAGGAGCCATAGGCTGCTCCCTCAGATGCAGATTGGCTGCCATGCGAGACGAGATTTTCATCATGGTACAGTACATATTTGAAGCACTTTATCCAGTGTCGAACTGGGGTGCCTAGGGCCCACCAGTCAAATTTATTTTGGGGGCTCACCGTATGGATACATTCAAATATAATCAACATGCTACCAGATGATTGAGTAAGAGGAACCCTGCAGCAATTTGAGAAGGTAAGTCCTGGGAAGAAGAGGACACTGGCAGCTTTCCTCTATACCTAGAAGTCATCTCAGCTCTGAGCGTGTACATAATAATAAACTCGGGAGTTTCTCTAATAATCTATCAGGTTTTTTATATGAAGTTAGGCTGGTTGAGGTGCTGTACATTGAATATATGTACAGTATGTAGTGCAGTAAGACTACTGTGTTATGTGCCACTTGTGCAGGGGGTGGGAGACTAGGGGCCCACTTTTCTCAGGGGGCCACCGGGGGATTCACCTGTACCCCTGTGGGCCAGTCCGAGGCTGACTTTATCTATAGCTACTTACTAATATGTCTTGATATTATCTTGACACTCAATCTTCAAGTGATTTGGCTCCTATTCTCCTTTTTGGAGCACGATATCTACAGATATCTCCTGAAATGTCACTCTCTGTCTAGGGGTTTCTATGCATGTTTATGTCTAATTCTCCCGGAGAACCCTTGTTTATCCATTAACAGATATTTATTGATGTATCTTTATTAGAGATGAGCGAGCACTAAATTGCTCGGGTGCTCGTTATTCGAGTCGAACTTTTCCCGATGCTCAGGTGCTCGTTTCAAGTAACGAACCCCATTGAAGTCAATGGGAGACTCGAGCATTTTTTGCAGGGGACCAAGGCTCTGCCTAGGGAAGGCTGGGTGAAAACCTGGAAACCTCAGAAAATGATGGAAACACCACGGAAATGGACAGGAAACAGCAGGGGCAGCATGCATGGATGCCTCTGAGGCTGCTTAATCCCACCATTTCCCCTAAATTCTCAGGCAACAGCCTGGTGGTTATCCTCATAGCAATTGTGCTCACCCAGACCAAGAAAGGCGATGCAAATACCCATCACATGTTAGGGAAGCACCCAACTAGGTGCAACGAAGGTCCATCACCGTCTGCAGGTGACACCACTGCTCATGCTGGCACTGCAGCTAAAATCAAGTTTAGTATCTGTTCTTATCAGTTGCTGTGGCTGTTGGATGTATAGTGGTGAGCATAGCTGCTTCCCAAGCATCTAAAAAATAAATCAGTACAATATCTAATACGTCCCCCTACCCGGGTAAATTGTTTGGAGAGAGGGCCTGTAGGTGGGGGGAAGGAGGTTTCGCTGGAAGAGCCAGAGGAGTGCCCCCTGGGCTAGCATGTGTGGTGGTGACAACAGCCGGAATGGATTTTGAAAAACTGTTGCATCAACCGGTGCTGTATCGATTCTTCTCAGTTTAATACCGTATACGTCCCCTATCTTGGGACCTTATATTTTATGGATTTTTCGACCACGGAAAATGGAAAAAGAGCTTGCTCTGGCCAGTAGAGTGTCTTTCCCACTGCAGCTAAGGGGAAGTGTCCATGCTCTGCCTATCACAGCTCAGGAGGGAAATAAAAGAAGAACCAAACAAAAATCTGTACAATATTTAAGACGTCCCCTATCCGGGTAAATTGTTTGTAGAGAGGGCCTGTAGGTGGGGGGCAGGCTGGGGGGAAGGAGGTTTCGCTGGAAGAGCCAGAGGAGTGCCCCCTGGGCTAGCATGTGTGGTGGTGACAACAGCCAGGTGTAGTTAGAATGATGACGCAGGACCCGAACTTAAAAATTTATCATCAACCGGTACAGTCGTAAATTATGAGATTGATCAAGTGTGGTATGTCTTCTATGTATACTACTCAGTTTAATACCGTATATGGCAGCTATCTGGAAAAATAGTTTGTAGAGAGAGAGAAAAAGATAGGACAAAGAAGTAAATTCTTTGGAGAGAGGGCCTGTAGGTGGGGTGGCAGGCTGGAGGGAAGGAGGTTTCTCTGGAAGAGCAAGAGGAGTGCCCCCTGGGCTAGCGTGTGTGGTGGTGATAACAGCCGGATGTAGTTAGAATGACGACGCAGAACCCCAACTTAAAAATTTAGCATCAACCGGTACAATTGTCAATTATGAGCTACATCAAGTGTGGCATGACTTTTAAATGGATATTGCATGTGGTCACGTACTCCCTGGAACCCCATAGTAACCCCTTCCCTGATGTGCTAGCCCAGAACATTCTCTGCCCTAATTCGCAAGACCTTTTGCTGTTTCCGTGTGCTGACAGTGGGGATTTACCAGTGTTGTCTGAGGAGGTGGTGGACAATGGCGAGACACAGGTGTCAGGGGGTGAGGTATTTGTATGGGAAGCAAGTTACAGTGGGGACTCCTTGGGGGGGAATTTCTCAGGATGGGACAGATTCAACTTGGGTGGATCAGGCACAGGAACAGATTAATTTTTTTGGGGGTTTATTTAACTTTTATTTAGCAAAAATAACCACAGAGATATTTATTCGTTATCTTCTCTGCGCAGTCTGGCTTAGGGATTCGTCACTTTGATGGCGAGCTGTGCCACTCTCTCCACAATGGTCTGTAGGTTCTTAGATGGAGACTTTGTCGGCGATTTCAGTACAGAAGGACTTGTTGCTCATCAACAGAACCTCGACCTCCTTGACACTGTAAACAAGGAATTTGCGGGTGGACCAGGAATTTGCGGAACCTTGTGGGCAGCATGTGTTTGGTCTTCTACTTGCTACCGTATCCAATGTTGGGCAATATAGATACGCAAGTAATATTTTTTTTCACACCTATCCCAAAAATAAAAATGTATGCAGTTTGCGCAAATAAAACTGGAAACTGGAACTGGAGAGAGGGCCTGTAGGTGGGGTGGCAGGCTGGGGGGAAGGAGGTTTCGCTGGAAGAGCCAGAGGAGTGCCCCCTGGGCTAGCGTGTGTGGTGGTGACAACAGCCGGATGTAGGATGACGACGCAGGACCCCAACTTAAAAATTTAGCATCAACCGGTACAATTGTCAATTATGAGCTACATCAAGTGTGGCATGACTTTTAAATGGATATTGCATGTGGTCACGTACTCCCAGGAACCCCATAGTCACCCCTTCCCTGATGTGCTAGCCCAGAACATTCTCTGCCCCAATTCGCAAGACCTTTTGCTGTTTCCGTGTGCTGACAGTGGGGATTTACCAGTGTTGTCTGAGGAGGTGGTGGACAATGGCGAGACACAGGTGTCGGGGGGTGAGGTAGTTGTATGGGAAGCAAGTTACAGTGGGGACTCCTTGGGGGGACTTTCTCAAGATGGGACAGATTCAACTTGGGTGGATCAGGCACAGGAACAGATCAATTTTTTTTTGTGTTTAACTTTTATTTAGCAAAAATAACCAGAGATATTTATTCGTTATCTTCTCTGCGCAGTCTGGCATTGGGGTTCGTCACTTTGATGGCGAGCTGTGCCGCTCTCTCCACAATGGTCTGTAGGTTCTTAGATGGAGACTTTGTCGGAGATTTCAGTACAGAAGGACTTGTTGCTCATCAACAGAACCTCGACCTCCTTGACATTGTGGAAAAGGAATTTGCGGGTGGACCAGGAATTTGCGGAACCCTGTGGGCAGCATGTGTTTGGTCTTCTACTTGCTACCGTATCCAATGTTGGGCAATATAGATTCGCAAGTAATATTATTTTTCACATCTATCCCAAAAATAAAAATGTATGCAGTTTGCGCAAATAAAACTGGAAACTGGAACTGGAGAGAGGGCCTGTAGGTGGACCTCCGGAAAAATTGTTTGGACAGAGGGCCTGTAGGTGGACCTCCGGAAAAATTGTTTGGAGAGAGGGCCTGTAGGTGGACCTCCGGAAAAATTGTTTGGACAGAGGGCCCACAGAACCATGCCCTCTGCCGCTAGCGGCGTCAGATGGGAAGAATTGTTTCAGCTTGTGCACCAGGGCCTGTTGATATCTATTCACTCTCATAATCCTTTCCTCTGCAGGGATGAGAGTGGAAAGGTTCTGCTTGTACCTTGGGTCCAGGAGAGTGAACACCCAGTAATCGGTGTTTGAAAAAATTCTTCTAACGCGAGGGTCACGGGAAAGACAGCCTAACATGAAGTCTGCCATGTGCGCCAGAGTCCCAACACGCAAGAATTCCCTCTCCTCACTGGCCTGACTCTCCATTTCCTCCTCCTCCTCCAAGTCCTCCTCTTCAGCCCATACACGCTCAAGAGTTAAGGACTGAGCACTGGTACCCTCTACTGTCTTTCCGACATTCTCCTCCTCTTCCTCCTCATCCTCATCCCCCTCCTCCGATACGCGCTGAGAAACAGACCGGAGGGTGCTCTGGCTATCAAGCGACGTATCTTCCTCCACCGTCTCTTGTGACAAGCGCAAAGCATCCGACTTGATGCTGAGCAGTGAGTTTTTCAACAGGCAAAGCAGCGGGATGGTGAGGCTGATAATGGCGGCATCGCCGCTGACCATCTGTGTTGACTCCTCAAAGTTGCTCAACACCTGGCAGATATCAGACATCCACGTCCACTCCTCATTGTAGACTTGAGGAATCTGAGAGACCTGACTACCAGTTCTGGTGGAAGATGACAGTCTACAATCGCTCTGCGCTGCTGGTAAACTCTGGATAACATGTTTAATGTGGAATTCCATCTCGTGGGCACGTCGCACAACAGTCGGTGAGCGGGCAGTTGTAGGCGGCGCTGCGCTGCCCTGAGAGTGGCAGCATCTGTGTTCGAATTGCGGAAATGCGCACAGATGCGGCGCACCTTGGTGAGCAAATCAGACAGATTGGGGTATGTCTTGAGGAACCGCTGAACTATTAGATTGAACACGTGGGCCAGGCATGGCACATGTGTCAGTCTGCCGAGTTGCAGAGGCGCCACCAGGTTACGCCCGTTGTCACACACAACCATGCCTGGCTTGAGGTTCAGCGGTGCCAGCCACACATCGGTCTGCGCCGTGATGCCCTGTAACAGCTCTTGGGCGGTGTGCCTTTTGTCACCTAAGCTCATCAGTTTGAGCACCGCCTGCTGGCGCTTACCCACGGCACTGCTGCTGCACCTAGAGCTACCGACTGAAGGCGCCGTGCCCACGGATGGTAATTCGGTGGAGGAGGAGGGGTTGGAGGAGGAGGAGGCATAGTATGTCTGAGAGACCGTGACCAAGGTAGGCCCCGCAATCCTCGGTGTGGGCAGTACATGAGCGACCCCAGGGTCATTCTCGGTCCCAGCCTCCACCAAGTTAACCCAATGTGCCGTCAGTGAGATATAGTGTCCCTGCCCGGCAGCACTTGTCCACATGTCCGTGGTTAGGTGGACCTTCTCAGAAACAGCGTTGGTCAGGGCACGGATGATGTTCTCCGACACGTGCTGGTGTAGGGCTGGGACGGCACATAGGGAAAAATAGTGGTGGCTGGGGACGGAATACCGAGGGGCAGCCACCGCCATGAGATTGCGAAAGGCCTCGTTCTCTACCAGCCTATAGGGCAGCATCTCCAGGCTAAGCAATTTGGAGATGTGGACGTTGAGGGCTTGGGCATGTGGGTGGAACTGTATTTCCTCTTGCGCTCCAGCGTCTGCTGTAAAGACAGCTGAACGCTGCGCGGGGACACGTTGGTGGACACTGTGGAGGATCGTTGAGGCGAAGGTGTGGTTTTCCGGCGGGAGGCGCTCGTGACGGGGTCCTGGGCAGGGGGTTGACTAGCAGAGGCAGCGAGTGACGCAGGGGGTTGACTAGCAGAGGCAGCGAGTGACACAGGGGAAGGAGCAGTGGTGTGACCCGCAGGAGGTGGTGAACGGCCTTGGTTCCATTGAGTGGGGTGTTTAGCACTCATATGCCTGCGCATGCTGGTGGTGGTTAGGCTAGTAGTGGTGGCACCCCTGCTGATCCTGGTGTGGCACAGGTTGCACACCACAGTCCGTCGGTCATCCTCACTTTCTTTAAAGAACCTCCAGACTTGCGAACATCTAGGCCTCGCCACGGGAGCTTCACTACGTGAAACAGTTGCTGCTGATGCACCAGCTCTGGCCCTGCTTCTCCCTCTGGCCACACCACTGCTGCTTACAACCTGTTCTTGTGCAGCACTCGCCTCCGCCTCAGAAGCACTGTCTTCACTCGGCATATCAACCCAGCTCGGGTCAGTCACCTCGTCATCCTCCGATTCCTCAGTCTGCTCCCCCCTCAGAATTCCTCCCCTTACAACAACTTCACCACTGTCTGACAACTGTGTCTCCTCATCGTCCGACACCTCTTTACAAACTTCTTCCACTAACTCAACATTGTCATTATCATCATCATCACCCACAGACTGCGACAGTTGGAACACTTGGGCATCGGGAAAGAGGTCAGCAGCAACCTGAGAAGTGGTTTGTGACTCTGGGAAGGGTCCAGAAAACAGTTCCTGAGAGTATGCCGGATCGCATTCCAAATTTTCCTGGGAGGGGGCAGACTGGGGGGAAGGAGGTTGAGGTGGAGGAGCCAGAGGAGTGCTCCCTTGGGTAACGTGGGTGGACTGCGTGGAAGACTGACTGGCGGACAAATTACTTGAAGCATTATCTGCAATCCACGAGATCAGCCGTTCGCACTGTTGTGGTTTCAACAGTCCTCTACCACGTGTCCCTGTAAGTTGAGACATGAAGCTAGGGAGTGTAGCTCTGCGGTGTTCCACAGCTCCCTCATCAGCAGGTACTGTCTCACCCTGCCCAGGACCACGGCCTCTGCCTCCAGCAGTAATTGACTGCCCACGCCCTCGTCCTCGAACCTTAGCCCTGGGGTTCCACATTTTCTGTATATAATTGTATTCTATAAAAAAAATAAAATAAATGGGCCTGGTGTACTGAAACCCACAAACTTGTTTAGTCTGGTTTAATTTTGTGACGTACAGAAAGTGTCACCTGGACAGTATATACGGTTTGGAGTGAGTATGCTGAACTGTGACACACAGAAAGGTTACACGCAGCTGTGTGAAATGGATTTGTATCACTCAGCTAAAACAACAAAAAAAATTATTTTTTTTCTTTTTTTTTTTTTAATATTTTTTTCTTTTAGTTTTGTTTTTTTGGGAACGTGACGTGCAGAAACTATCGTACAACTGACTGACACCCTAATGACGGTGGCTATTTAGACTGCTGCGACCCAGACAAATGTCGCACAGAGATTTTTATGACCAAGCTATATATACGTGACAGGTAGCAGGTGACTTGGTTGTATTTTGTGACGTACAGAAAGTGTCACCTGGACAGTATATACGGTTTGGAGTGAGTATGCTGAACTGTGTCACACAGAAAGGTTACACGCAGCTGTGTGAAATGGATTTGTATCACTCAGCTAAAACAAAAAAAAAAAAAAAAATTTTTCTATATTTATTTAAATATTTTTTTGTTTTGTTTTGTTTTTTTGGGAACGTGACGTGCAGAAACTATCGTACAGCTGACTGACACCCTAATGACGGTGGCTATTTAGACTGCTGCGACCCAGACAAATGTCGCACAGAGATTTTTAGGATCAAGCTATATATACGTGACAGGTAGCAGGTGACTTGGTTGTATTTTGTGACGTACAGAAAGTGTCAACTGGACAGTATATACGGTTTGGAGTGAGTATGCTGAACTGTGTCACACAGAAAGGTTACACGCAGCTGTGTGAAATGGATTTGTATCACTCAGCTAAAACAACAAAAAACTCATTTTTTTTCTATATTTTTTTGTATTTTTGTTTTTTTGGGAACGTGACGAGCAGAAACTATCGTAGAGCTAACTGACACCCTACTGACGGTAGCTATTTAGACTGCGACCCAGACAAATGTTGCACCGAAATGTTTGGGATGAAGCCATACACGTGACAGGCAGCAAATGACTTGGTTGTATTCGGTGACATACAGAAAGTGTCACCTGGACAGAAAATAGTGAGTGTACTGAACTGTGACACACAGAATGGTTCGACACTGCTGTGTGCAATGGATTTGTATCACTGAGATATAACATAAAAAAATAAAAGGGGGTTATACATGGCGATAGCTGCACTACTAGTGCCAGCCAGCCAAGTGACAAAAAAAAAAAAATGTCTTCTAGCCCTTAGAAGGGCTGTTGGGTTCTTTGTGGGTGATCCCTGCCTAACAGACAACTAAATGCAGGCCCTAACACCGTCCCTGAAAGGCAGCAGCTCTATCCCTAACGACATCCAGACAGCATCTGAGCCGAGCACCGCGGCCAGTCGGTAGTATATTCCAGGGTCACCTGATCAGGCCAGCCAACCCCTGCTATCGACATGTAAGGGCCCCACGTAATGCTGGGTGTTACACAGAGTCTCCTGGCTTGTGATTGGCTGTGTTTTTAGGCGCCAAAAAAGCACGATGCGGAAGTTGCCATTTCCTCGAGCATGGTGAGATACTCGTCCGAGCAGCGAGCACTTACGAGTACCCTAATGCTCGAACGAGCACCAAGCTCGGACGAGCATGCTCGCTCATCTCTAATCTTTATCTATTGGAGGAAGTAAAGTGAAGAAATGAATAAATTCCCTACGATCTATTTTAACTGTCTGTTTCTATAACATCTAACTAATCCTCCTTTTATTCTTCATCACTTATCACATCATCTGTATTTTTGTTCTCAATATAGGTATCAGTGCTAAACGCTCAGAATACTGTCAAGGATACAATATTAGTGCTCTGCATCCTAGCAACTAGTTCTTCCCACCCACCCCATGTCAGGCCAGCCACCCCCCTGAACACATCATGGATGCTCAGATTGGGGAGAGGTTTTTCTTATTTATTGCCAGCGTTCTGCCAGGCGCCACAGCCATTATCAGAGCTGGTTTCAGCCTTGCAGAAATGATGACATCTTACACCAAGATGTTCTTGGATAATGGACCACACTAAAGCAATTTTGACCCCTGATGAAATAGGGACATTGTAACATGTTGGGTCAATAAATTATTTGCCACTTTTGATAGGTAGCGGAAGATGGGCCTTTATAGTGTCAGATGTCACTATGAGATCAGACTCTTATTTTTATGGCTAACTGCAGACATACACTCTATCACACAAGCGAGTTTTCCATCTGGATATGATGCGTACAGCAAACACATCGCATCGAGACTGAATCCTGGCCCATTTATTTCAATGGATCTGTGTACTTCTTTGCGATCAGGAAAAATTGCAGCATGTTCTATATTGTGCATTTTTCACGTAGCTCTTGCTCCATAGAAGTGAATTGGTCTTCTATGAAAAACGGAAGGCATCCGGATTCAATGTATTTTTTACTGATGGTTGCTAGGTGATGTAGATTGCTCTTCTTCAGGTTTTCTTCATGTGCACGAAAAATACATGCAATCTGAATACAGTATGGATTGAAAAATGCACACCCTGAATGCAATCACAGAAAAAACTAATTGAACTTGCATGCCAAATCATCACTTTTTTTCCAGAAGAGATCCTGACAGAATCTGCATCACTTGTGTGAAAGAGGCCTAAGAGATATCTTCTCGGAGTGGAGAATTCCAGTTTCCAGATCCAAGGGTTCAGTGACAAACTGTAAGGACTGTGAGGCAGTGACAAGCCTCATATTTGATAGAGGTCTGAAGGGGGTGGATATTCCATTCCACACCCACACCATTCCACACCCCTATTAGTGGAGCCATCTGGGTGTAATCACTGGGGTGATAAATCTGCCCTCAGTGTAGGAGTCCAGGTGAGTGAATTGGGACTTGGAAACGGAATCCTGCAGAGGCTCTGTGTGGTCTCAGCCAGGAGGGCTGGGGCCACAAGGCTGAGGAAGCCTGAAGTTTGGGGCGCCAAGCAACGCCTACAGAAAGAGGGTGGCACGGTCAGGACCCCCAAAGGTACTGGTATGGACACAGCCTGGAGGTTACTGGACTGTTTGGTTGAGGAAAGCCGCATCTAATCCCATGTGTGAACTGTGCTCTATAGGTGAGGTAGAGACAACACATTTATTAGGTAGTGCCTAGACAGGCAGGTGCTTATTTTATTATGTTTTGTGCTGGTGTTGAAGTGCTAAAATAAAGCGCCATTTGGACTTGAACCGCGTTGTCCGAGGAGAAATCTGTGATTGTGACTCCCTGAGAGAGTGCGATCCCTTACAAGACTCAGACAGAGCATTCCCATCAACAGACATTACCACCAAGGGTTTCTTTAGGTGTTGAACTGGTATCTGGTCCACCACAACTTGATGCAGTAAACTACCTGCCGAATCAGAATCAAGGAGTCTGACACAGTGAATCAAGTACCTCCAAATGACAAATTCACTGGCAAAATCTGAGGAGTACTTATCTTTGCCTAGGGTCACGTTTTCTACTGATCCTAGGCTTTAAAGTTTTCTAGCTTCTTTGGACTGATGTTGGCAAAATGGCTATTGCCTCCGCAATACAGACAAAGTCTGTGCTCGCCTTCCTCCTCAGACAGCCTTAGTCAATCCACCAGTATAGGTTCAGATGCTGACTGTGGAGGAGGAGGGGACATTGGTTTCTATAACTTTGGTGCCAGTCGTGGAATGTAGCGAGATTTAAGGAACGTACCTCATTGTTCCAACCACGCACTTGGAACCCCAAAATCTAATAAGGGTTTTGGGGACATATGATACGGGGGCAACCGCAGTGAGGGAGTTTCTAGAACCTTACTGGTCATTATTAAAACTTGATCCCAACCTGAGTAAGGTTATTCCAGAACGTCCAGCGATCACTTTCCGGAGAGGACACAGTCTCCGTGATACATTAGTAAAAAGCCACTTTGAACCTCCCCCTAACAATACATGGCTACAAACAAGAAAGAAAGGCACCTTTCGGTGCGGCCGATGTAAGGCATGCAGGTATATCAGAACAGGTGACAGCTTTACAAACAGTTTGGGAACCAAAACATATATGTGTAGACAGTTTGCTAACTGTAACACTAAAAGAGTTGTATATCTGGCTTAATGTTCATGTGGTTTAAAATATGTTGGGAAAACATGCAGAGTTTAAAAAAAAAACATTTTAGAACATGTAGGCAAGATTAGAAATAATCAGGATAAGCCCTTGGCTAGACACGTTCGTACCCAGCATAGGGACCAACAAAATAATATTGATTTGGGAGTCATTGAAGTAATTAACCCTTCGTTGAGAGGAGGGGACATTGACAAACTTCTCAGACAAAAAGAATCCCGCTGGATCTATGCTTTGAAAACTATTACACCTCATGGCCTTAATGGGGCACATCGTTTTGGTGCCCACTATTATATATCCCATATGTATTAAAAACATACACCCGCACCTATATCGAGAACGGGGCCCCGAAAGTGAAGGAGGGCGCACCGCGCATGCGCGGCCGCCCTCCATTCATTTGTATGGGGCTGACGAAAATAGCCGAGCGCTGGCTCGGCTATTTCCATCGGCTCTATACAAATGAATGGGAGCTGGCCCGCGCATGCGCGATGCACTCCCATTCATTTCTATGGAGCCAATGGAAATAGCCGAGCCGGTGCTCAGCTATTTTCAGAGGCCCCATACACTTTCGGGGCCCCGCTCTCGATATAGGTGCAGGTCCCAGTGGTGGGACCTGCACCTATAGGACAATGGGGGCATATCCTAACGATATGCCCCATTGTCCAAGATGGGAATAACCCTTTAACTATGTTATTTTTGTTTGAATGATCATTTTTGAATGTGAATACCTACATCCATATGTAGATGCTATTGAGCATGCGCTCTATTAGCTCTGCAGTTGTTTTGTTTATTGGTAACCGGGGTTCCTGGTACGCTCATGTGATCAGGGCATGCGATCATGTGACCATCCATGTGATCGGTCTTCAGCTTGGCGCACGCCGGACTTTAGACACTCCCTCTTCCGGATCATGTGGTGAGCGCAGCACAGACACTATAAAAAGGGGCAAGTTATTTGAATTAGTCGCGCCACCCATCTCCTGTACAATGATTTTTACATCATTGCCCAGTACAAACAAAGTTATCAATAAGCAGTGATCTTATATATCCTATACTCACCTAGCTTTGATTCATTAGCCTGGTGGCTACATACTATATAGGATATTGTGTCAACCTATCCGCCAGATATTATCCTTGATTGTGTAATCCTATGCAGAGCATTTTTGTTCCACTTGATGTGGCTATCATATGGATATTTTGTTATCACATGGGTAAGCACTATATAGCCTGTGCTGTTATCTCCATTTGACATTTGTATGTTTGACCAATACCCTGTTGATATACTTACCTATAGTTGTATCTTACTTGTTGAATATACCATCAATAGTGATGTGATTGTGCGTTTTCTTAGCACTTTGTGGATATATATGAGCTATTATAAGATCTGTGAACTGACAAGCTTTGTGCTACTAAGTGATTGTAGAATTTCATGGTGTATCATTTGGTCTGTACATTGGTTTTATGTTTTCTCCTAGTCCCCTGATGATCCCCATATGAGAGGTGAAACGAGTTGGGACTTCTTTTGGATTTGGGAACCCTTTTTCATCGGGTCCCTGGTATTTTGATTGGTATTTAGTGTACTATTTCAACCAGCTGCATAAAATAATAGACCTTTGACATTGTTTTTATTATTTTCTGTATTTATATTTATTCACTGATGTGGTGTTATATGACAGGATATTAAAAGTGGTGGTTTCTTTTGTACTAGGGCCTCAATATGGATTTTAGTAGGTTCCTGGTATGGGATCAGTACTTTAACATCTTATGCTACCTCCACCCCTTTTTCTGGAGGCGAACTTCTCATCTATTACAGTATTCCATTATATCACTGATTATATATTTAATTTTTTGTTTTCAATTGTGCCAGTGTGGTTCTAATGAGATATAATAAAGGTGACGTTTTATAATGGTATTTTCTGTGACTTACTTTTGAAAGTTATTGGCTAATCTGGCTTGTCACTGGCCGGAACTGTGTTTTTTGGTGCCAGTCGAAAAGATGTTTTCTCTTGGCCTATCTCCTTGGCACATTCATGAAATCTGGTATCAATCAAAGAAGCAAGAATTACCAGGGCATCTAGGAAGGCTGGGATGTCACAACCTGATAATTCATTTTTTATTCAGCTAGAGAGCTCCTCCCAAAAGGCTGTGACCAATGCTTCACTATTCCAGGCCAGTTCCAAGGCCAAGGTTCGAAATTGGATCACATAACAGCCTACTGTATGGGAGCTTTGCAGAAATCAAAGTAGGAAGGATGCTAAAGAAGAAGCACACTCAAGCTCTTCAACATGTTTTCTCCCAAAGAGGATTTTCCCATGTCAGGACGACTCCTCGCAGATGAGAAATAAAAATGGCTATTCCATCGGGGATTGGAATGGTAATAATTCAAAATGAATTATACATATGTTTAGAAAAACAAGTTTTTAGATCACCATTAGAGATGAGCAAATTTCATATTTAGAAATTTGTTTCCGCTTCATTTAGTGGTAAATGCAGAATTGCGTTATGTATTCCGTTACCATGGACCATAACGTAATTCTATGACGGAATGCATAACAGAATGCCTTTAGAGACATTCCATTCATTCATTCTGTTATAATAGAAGTCTATGGGCTGCATAACGGATCCGCCCGTTCTCCGTTATGCTGGAGCTTGCATACTGGAGACCGGACGGATCCATTATGTAGCCCATAGACTTCTATTATGACGGAATGAATAACGGAATGCCTCTGATAGAATTACGTTATTGTCCATGGTAATGGAATACATAACACAATTCTGATTTTACCACTAAACGAAGCAGAAACAAATTTCTAAATATGAAAAATCTCTAATTACCATCATAGCCTGGGGTGAGGAGAAAATCTCGGTCTAGATCCTCCAGGGGAAATGACTTGCAGATGTGGTGCCAAAGCTGTAGTGGTTGCTAGTTGTTGCATTACCGCTGCAGTCAGAAAATCCAGCCAGATATATATATATATATATATATATATATATATATATATATATACATGGTGTAGATAAGCCATCATTTGTTTCTGACTAGCTCCTGAAGGACTTCTGATAAGCTCACTTGGGATGGGCCAGCGGGTTCCATAATCTATGCTTACTGTCATGGATTAGTGAGTGTTGACCAGCTGTGCCAACTAACCTGTATGGCACAGGACAATATTTTGGCTCTTCCCCTGAATTCAATCTTTTACCACTATACAGGGATCTGGACTTCGCTGCAGATTGGAAACCAGACTGCTACCTCCTGGGATAGCCACAATGTATTTGGCAGCTGACCCACTTAGTCAGGGACCCCGGTGCAAGCAACAAGAGCTCAGGATATAGAAAATATGCTAGAAACACAGGGAAACCGTAGGTACAGTCTGAACAGTCACTGAGGCTTGAAAGCTGTTTTTGAGAACCAGGCAGCGGATAGTTAACGTGATTGAGATTAGGTTACATATAGACTTGCCAGCAGGGTAATGGTGAAGGCCACACAAGGCAGGTTGGGAACTTGACTGGAGCACAGACTGGCTAGGCAGACTGGGTGTAGACAGTGGCAAACTGGGAACTTAAAGTGACCCTGGAAATAATGCTAAAAGTGGCCCCATTTTGTAGTCTGGTCCAAATTGATGGAAGGCAGGCCAGCAATACCATATTGTGGCACATTATACCACCCCAAAAGAGCCAAATAGCAGAGTCCATCGCAAAATACTGGTAGCAGTACCAAATACATCCCCAAAAACTACCAATGGCCAGTAGTAAGGAGGGCTCAGGTAGTCCCCTGGGTATCACCCTATTAAGAAATTTCCCAGTAAGGTTTATGGCCAATCTTCTCCAGAACTGAACTGAAACAGAAGTGCAGGAGAACACAGGCAGGATGGGTACCGGACTGGAACACAGAAAAAACATAGGCAGGAAATAAAACAGGATAAACGCAGGTAAATCGCAATAGCACTAGACTATCAAACACCTTTGATAGCCACCAAGGAATCTAAAGATATGCCTGGAAAGGGTGCCTTAAAGGCTATGTACACCTTTTGGGGCATTTATTATTATTATTATTATTATCATCATCATTTTGAGCCAAAAATCTTTTTTTTTATTTTTTTTATTTTTTTTTTAATTGGTCTTTATTACAAATATGGGCACCATTTTTCTGTACAGGGCTGAGAAGCTCTAATAGAGGGATCTAAATTTTCTCTCTGCTTAGTCAGCCAGCTAATCTGACTCACTATAGCTCAGTTCTATCTTACTGATAAGAATGTGGCTTAAATAAGTGTTTATGACACCTCAGTAAATTAGAGATAAGGGTTATTAGATGACCAGCACAAAGTGAAAGTAAACAATATGATTGAAACAGCTAGACGGTTAACCCTTTGTGACAGAACGACCAAATATTTTTAATAAAGACCAATTGGAAAAATGATTTTAGCCAAAAATTAGTAAAATGCAATCATTAAAAAAATTTCCTCCGAAGGTGTACATAGCCTTTAAATACCCAGGGACCCTCGGCCATCAGATGGGGAAGTCTTTGGGAGCGTGCGCACTGTCCCTATAAGAGGCTAGATCGGCACCTGCAGGGGGCAATGGTAACACTGCCTAAATTCATGTGTTTACCTGTTGGGTACCTGGAAAGTTAACTGAATACTAGGGGTCCCATGACATGTGAGATTGTCACATAACTAACACCATCTAGCACTATCTCATAATTCTAATTAAGAAGCTACTGATGAAGGAGACAGCACTCCAAAATGCATTTAGCAAGCTACATTATAACCCCGATAATTTTGGATGTCCCACCACAGTATTACACATTGCAAGTGCATACATAGCCTATTGTAGCTTGTTAGAGCAAAAGAAGTGGCTGCACAGGCTCACTCAAACTGCGGCTCCACCAGAAAGAGCACATGCCCAGTGACTGCCACAAAACAATGTGAAAAGCTGAGACGAACGCTAAAAAGACAATTGGATTGAGATGGTACAATGAGTAAACAAGCGTACAATCCTCACCATTCCCTGCATTTGCAGAATTAATATCCATTGTACAAATATGTCTTATGGCTGAAATGGAATACAAAGTACAGTATATCTCTTAATAATATAAAAATGAGTTTCTGTCTGTCTGTCTGTTCTCTATGCGCGACCAAACTACTGGACCGATTTTCACCAAATTCGGCACACAGGTACATCAGGTGTCCGGGAAGGTTTTAGACCAGGTCTCATCTCTCTAGGACGTACCGTTCCCGAGATATTCCCAAAATATGATCTCCATTAGCCAACGTTACAACTGGGAACTTTGGTTTTAAACTCCAACTGCCATTCTCTGCAAAGGCGAACACAGGGAGGGCAGGTTTCCATAACAACCAGGTAATTATCAGCAGCTGAGGATCTCATCCATTTCTATTTACTGACACTGTTAAAGGTATTCCGGTTACCATAAATATAACTTATGTTTTTTTCTATTACTACAGTTCAGTAGTAATAAAAGATGTTTTCCTCCACTGCTGCCTATTGCGTGGGCTCATAAATAAGCATGGTATTGACCTTTAATTCAGGCCACCCTAAAAGAAGTACTTAAAACCCCCGCCCCAGGTCTCACTAAGCCACACCCCCAACTCTGTCAGGCCACACCCCTTTCACTCCGCAGCCAACAGAGATTGAAAAAATAAAGGTAAAAATCAACTTCTGTCAGCTGCAGGGATGGGTGGGAGGTTGACTTTCTTTCTGCAACAACACACACAAACATTAAATAAAATAGATTAAATCCACCCATGCGAAGCGTCTTGCTAATCCACGCCCCCGACTCTGTCAGGTCACGCCCCCTCCCACTCCGCAGCCAATGGGAATTTAAAAAATGAAGGTAAAAATAAACTTCTGTTTGCTGCAGGGGTGGGAGGGTGAATTTTTCTCTGCAACGACACACAAAAATTTTAGATGAAATAGACTGATTATAGACTACAACCGTTCGAAGCCTTTTGCTAAGCCACGCCCCGTCTCTGTCAGGCCACGCCCCCTCTCACTCCGCAGCCATTCTGCAATGACACACAGAAACATTAAATGAAATAGATTAAATGCACCTATGCGAAGCGCTTTGCTAAGCCACGCCCCGACTCTGTAAGGCCACGCCCCCTGCCACTCCGCAGCCAACAGGGATTGAAAAAATAAAGGTAAAAATCAACTTCTGTCAGCTGCAGGGATGGGTGGGAGGTTGACTTTCTTTCTGCAATGACACACAGAAACATTAAATGAAATAGATTAAATACACCCATGTGAAGCGTCTTGCTAATCCACGCCCCCGACTCTGTCAGGTCACGCCCCCTCCCACTCCGCAGCCAACGGGGATTGAAAAAATAAAGGTAAAAATAAACTTCTGTTTGCTGCAGGGGTGGGAGGGTGGATTTCTCTCTGCAACGACACACAAAAATTTTAGATAAAATAGACTAATTATAGACTACAACTGTTCGAATCGTCTTGCTAAGTCACGCCCCCAACTCTGTCAGACCACGCCCCCTCCCACTCTGCAGCCATTCTGCAACGACACACAGAAACATTAAATGAAATAGATTAAATCACCTATACGAAGCGCTTTGCTAAGCCACACCCCCAACTCTGTCAGGTCATGCCCCCTCCCACTCCACAGCCAACAGGGATTGAAAGAATGAAGGGAAAAATAAACTTCTGTCAGCTGCAGGGGTGGGAGGGTGAATTTCTCTCTGCAATGACACACAAAATTTTAGATGAAATAGACTAATTTCAGACTACAACCGTTCGAAGCATCTTGATAATCCACACCCCCAACTCTGCCAGGCCACGCCCCCTCCCACTCCGCAGGCAACGGGGATTGAAAAAAATCAGCTGCAGGGGTGGGAGGGTGAATTTCTCTCTGCAACGACACACAAAAATCGTAGATGAAATTGACTAATTTTAGACTACGACCATTCAGTACTAATAAAAGATGTTTTTTTCCACTGCTACCCATTGCGGGTCCCCATAAATTACCATGTCATCGACCTGTAATTCATGCCACTCTGACCCCCGCCCCAGATCTCGCGAAACCACGCTCCGACTCTGTCAGGCCACGCCCCCTCCCACTCCGCAGCCAACGGGGATTGAAAAAATGAAGGTAAAGATCAACTTCTGTCAGCTGCAGGGGTGGGAGGGAAGTTGTATTTCTTTCTGCAACAACATACAGAAACATTAAATGAAATAGATTAAATATACCCGTGCAAAGCAATGGTTTCTTCCACTGTTACCCATGGCGTGTCCTCATAAATTACCATGGCATCGACCTGTAATTCTGGCCACCATCAAAAGAAGGACTTAAAACCCCGCCCCAGGTCTTGCAACGTCACGCCCCCGACTCAGTCAGGCCATGACCCCTCTCACTCCGCAGCCAATGGAGATTGAACAATTGAAGGTAAAAATCAACATCTGTCAGCTGCAGGGATGGGAGGGAGGATGACTTTCTCTCTGCAACGACACACAGAAACATTAAGTGAAATAGATTAAATATACCCGCGCAAAGCAATGTTTTCTTCCACTGCTACCCATGTGTTTCCTCAAATTACCATGGCATTAACCTATAATTCAGGCCACCCTGAAATGAAGGACTTAACCCCCCCCCCCGTGTCCCATTAAACCACACCCCCTCCCACTCCGCAGCCAATAGGGATTGAAAAAATGAAGGTAAAAATCATCTCCTGTCAGCTGCATTGACTTTCTCTCTGCAACGACACACAGAAACATTAAATGAAATAGATGAAATATACCCAGGCGAAGCCGGGTCTTTCTGCTAGTTAACTATATTTGTGGACACAATTGACTGCCTTACCATACTGTATATATGCTACTAACATACCAAAGTACGACATGGATTATATCAGGCATTCAATGCAATAGAAGATAAAGGCTCTAGGAAATTTACCACCTACAAAAACAGCATATTTTGATATTTTTGGAAATTCCATGAACTTTGTGGGATTATTTTTATCTAATTATTCTATCATTATATTACGTGATGTATATTATTTATAGTGATTCTAATCCTCTATTAAATGTTATCAACGAAATTATGGTTTAGAGAGCCGACAATATTTATATTTACATATTTTGGTCTTTTTGTTTCCCTGGTACTTGTAACATAGTCAGGGCACTCCACAGTTAGTGTCTATCCACAATTAGAGAGTGTGCCTCCAATAATAGTTTTTGTGAACATAACTAACACCATGCTTAGCCCTATTCAGTTCTCCTATAAATGCAGTACACAGAACTACTCTGGGTCGTTTCTTTTTCTATCTAGAAAGTCTAATGCTTGATTATGATAGAGGTCTGTGTGCAAAATATTTGAAAATTGTTCCTTATTCTCTAAACAAATACATATAACAGGGCAACTGGAGTACCCCTTTAAGCAACAATCATAAACAACCAATTAAGTTTCACAATGACAGTTCCATTTTGTTCATGATGGTACCATCTATTTTAATCACAATCTTTCTGGTCCAAGCAGAATGGCTTTATCAGGAAAAGAACGTGACCCCATTTTCTACTCTGCTTCTCTGAAGATGCGAGGTCATCCCCAAGCATTAGCCTTGATTTTTGTCTGCTCTATTAATCACAGGCTAGAATCACACTTTAGTCTCTCACTCTGAATGCTTGTTTGTAATCATCTTGGCATCATTAAGGAATAGAAAACGTTATTTCTGTATTTCCGTATGCATGGAGGAACTGTGCACAAGTGTATAAAATGTAGGGATGAAAGATAAATCTAGACTGGGCATCAAGCATCAAAGATGTACAATTTTAAAACCAGCAATTTATATGAAAGGTAGAGTAACAAGACCACCAGCAATATAAAACAGCAATCAATGAATAATGAAAAAACAAACAAAAAACATAAATACATAGAATTATTTTTATTATTAAAAAATAAGATAAAATGATTGTTTTGCAGGAGAATAAAAATATATCATTCTAAAGGTTCACCTCTCCTTTTTTGGTAGATGGTAGTGGTTATATTATGTGGCAGGATTAGCTGTGATGTTGATGAGAAATGGAAGAAAAAATAAGTGTCTGAGACTGGTGGACCCTAAGCTATTAGAAGGGCAATTCAGCTGGATTTCTGCAGAGCTCAGAGATGGTGACTGGAATTCCAATGAAGTGCTGCAAGGAAAACCAACGTCATTCCCCGATTGCTCCCCCTCCCACCACTTAATTCTTCATAGCAGTCCTTATTTCACTTCCCACTCTTTATGGAGATGTTTGTGAGCTTGCAAAAAGCTGATAAGTTAGAAAAAAAGGACCCTGTAAAACAAAAAAGACACAGTGGAGGAAAACAGAGATGCTGCATGGCTTCCAACATGTTCATCAATCCAGTATGTATCTACAAAAACAGCAAAGATGATGTCTAAAAAAATTATATAATAGCCTTTTTGAAAATATGATAAGGGATATGGCTTTGGAGATAGAAAACTGCTTCTATTACAGCAGCAACGTTTACTTTTTTCCAGATAGCTTTTCATGTAACAGGAAAATGTTAAAGAGGTTTTCCCTATCAACAGGAGGATGAGTCTGATTGATTGGGGTCCCACCATAGGGCTGCTGAGCACAGCAGAAGGTTATTTCAATAAGTCCCGCAGACGTTTAATTGAACTGTAAAATGTATGCTTCACAGCTTCTCCATTTAAATTGTTGACATGGGACCCCCATTCTCATGAGGGGGGATTCTTCGTCAGATTCTTCTTCTTAAATGGTCTATAGTAGGATACTGACATGCTAATTTAGTGCCAAGTTACAAGAACTTTATATAAAACTTTTCATCTCCATGGTGGCTCAGTGGTTAGCATCTTGCAGCACTGGGGTCCTGGGTTCGAATCCGACCAAGGACAACATCTGCATGGAGTTTGTATGTTCTCCCCATGTTTGTGTGGGTTTCCTCCAGGTACTCTGGTTTCCTCCCACACTCCAAAGACATACTGATAGGAAACTTACTGGTTATGAGCCCTAATGGGTACAGCTTGATTTAATGTTTGTAAAGCGCTGCAGAATATGTCAGCACTATATAAGTGCATAAAATAAATAAAATAAATCTCCTTTAAAGTGGTATTCCAGCTTCAGAATACTGATGGCCTATCATTAGGCGATTTTTAGGACCCCCAGAGATCAAATGTTGAAGGGGCCAAGGCGCTCATTTGTGTGCTGCAGTCTCGTCAGTGTTTAGCTGCACATTATCTACATAGTAGTGGTGGTGCAGAACAATTACCCTGCACCATCACTACTATGTAGACAGCATGCAGTGCAGGTAAACATTAAAGAGGCGGCGACTCTCACGCCGGCACTATTGCCCTTACAAACAGCTGATCAGCGGGGATGGCAGGAGTATATCCCAAACTAGCATATATTCTGAAACCAAAATACCCCTTCCTAAAGACATTTATATTATATACACACATTTGATAGGAAAGGGTGTCATCTTTGGGATCCACACCTCCACACTGGGAGAACAGGGGTATTATTACCTACATTTAACAAGCCAAGGAGGCTAGTAATGACTACAAACAGGAAGAGAAGTTGAGAGAAGTTAGCTAATCATCAGCACAACTCTTTATATTAACCTTTTGGGGGACACCCCCTCCCCACATCCTTCCTGGTCTTACCTACTTACCTGCTCCCCACTTCTCGAACCTGGCACCTTCGCTGCCTGGCCTTTGTTGCCTCACTCAGGTCTCCCACTGTCAACATCCACTTTGACACCACTGTAACCAATGACTGGCCACAGCAGTCACTGGTCCTCATTGTGTCAAGTCCATTGGTCATGTAATGCAAGGGTTCCAGGTCAAGGCAGATGTTGACAGCAGGGGACCTAAAAGAGTCAGTGGTGGCTGGCCATCAAAAGTTCCTGGGACTCATCAGGGTGAGTTCTGCTCAACCTCAACCACCCCCAAAAGGTGAACAAGTAAATGAAAAATCCAAGTGTACATGGGATGATTTTGCCAGGACATCTGAGCTCCCAAGCTTCACATTTTAAATAACAATAAAATGTTGCAGAGTGTGAATTTTGTAATAAAAGCTGCAATGAATTATAGTGTAATTCATGAGTAAAGGCCCAATCTGCATGAGGCCAACCCGCATCCAGCACACAGCAGTCAATGGCCTCATGATTTTCAGATAAGATCATGTGGCGATTGGCTGCTGCTTGGGCCATGTCCTACAGTTTTGAAGCCAATCCACATATATAGGAAAAATATTTTTGGATTCTCAAGTTCATAGCAATACACAGGTTGAAATTCAAATGTACCACATGCTGATTTTGACATGGATATCAGGCACATTTATGGCAAAATCCACTCCAGAAAAAGATGGCTACATCTGGACAACCAATAGCATATGGATATATTCACATGGTGTTGTTATAACATGGTCATACTACACTGTTTGCATGCACCCTTACCGTATGAGTGTCCCTCTCAATCACAGTAGGAATAAAAAATCATGTACCCCTTTAAGCAGCGAAACAGACAACTCTAAAGCAGATTTAGCCACTGTTACACTATAGAGCAGTTAGGAATAAAAAAAAAAAACATACATTTGTTCGAGCACTGATATTGTTTATATGAATGTTTACCTGTACTTTACCTCTATACAGTTAAAGTTCTAAATTACAGTATTACTGAAATGCAGCCATCTGGTGCTACCTTTTGTTTTAGTACAGGATGTTTGAAGTACACAAAAAAGGAAGGAAAACTAAAGCTATCATTAAAATAATGGCATATAATGCATATGTCATATCCAGTCTCTGAAAGCCTAAAATGAAGCATTTAGGATGCAACAAACCACATCACTCAGTAATGCCATCTGTCATCAAGTAGAGTCTTAAAAGAGATATACAGACGTCGAAAATGATTGAATTCTGTTTTTACCCAAGGGAACAAAAATGCATAAATATTGGTCTGGATTCATTTGTGTTACTAAGAACAAATCAAAATGTAAAGAGGGTCTCCAGTCTTTCAGTTATAAGAAAACTAATATGCAGTCAATAGGCAAATGTAATAGGAATCTTAATGGGCAGTGATGAATATTGTGTACTATGCCAGAAGATGTAAAATGACAGTGGTCAGGGGACATATGGATAAGGAGGGGGAAAGTCTGTACTTGCACTTCCAAAAGCTCCCATAGGAAGACCATTTGTGCCCATATGGTATAAAGGAAGAGGGGAGGACCTCTCATTCTCATTAATTCAAATTGTTTGAAAAATTCAGGTCAAATTCTGATTCTTAAGAAATGTTTTGCTTAACTATAGCCCCAATTAGGCAGGGAGCTGAATCTCCTTAAAGAGACCAGTCCTGTATGGAGACCTACTGGAGTACTATATGGTATGGAGACCTACTGGCAATGTTTCATGGAATATAGACATGTCAGAAGAACTGACTGGTCATCTTTAAATGTGTGATTGCCTGAATCCACCACTAGAGAGTTTCAGAGATGGATTTATTGTTTACTACTCCTATTAAACCTAAAAACTAAATCCTAGAATATATCAAGCAGTACTGTGTATTAAAGACAAACCAGAACCTGATTTAGAGAGCAGCATCACCCTTTTTTTATACACAACCTCTTAACCCATGTTCGAGATGCCTTATCCAGAAAGTTTTTGTGGCTCCAATTAGCACAGTTTAAACAAAAAAACAAACCTTGAAGTCAACTCTGAATAACTTCATATCGATCTTCATATACTTGGGGGCCATCAATATTACATTTATAGGGTCCCGACTATCGAATCTTACAAATTTTCTACTCCGAAGCGAATCCTGATCTTTTCAGATTCGCTCTGTTCGAATCTTAAATGTTCTTAAACCTTTGTACGTATATGCTACATACTTGTCCGATGAATTGTACGCTAATGCTATGTATAAGTTAATTTATACGCTGCTGCGTACGAATTCAGTTAATTAGCGAACTTTTACTGTAAGTTTGTTATTCGTGCGGGAAAATAGGCGGCAAAAAGCCAGTGAAGAAAGTAGTCACCTGACCTAGTGGGAAGGGCTTGCTCTGATTGGCCCACAGGTTCGGTAAGCCAGTGACATCAGTTGTGCTGCGACTGCTGAGACGAGCAGAAGCACTGTGAAGTTGTGAAAGACAGAGAACTGTTTTCTGGAAATTGTGGTGTTGTTCTGGGCATCCATAATACACATATCAGGGCCAGTGCAGGGCAAGTGCAGGGCCAGTGCAGAACTAGTAATATTAATCAGGCAGAGAGAGAGACAGGGAGAGAGACAGGGAGAGAGACAAAGACCTGCAGGGCCACATTCAAGTGAAAATGTCTGGCACGGAAAAGCAAAAGGGTTCCACTTCCAGCCAGAACTCGAGCTCTAAAAAAAAGAAGGAGAAGGTGGCACAGGGCAGCAGTGCCAAAGGAGATATAGCTGCAGCTTCTACTGGTAGAATTCTTAATAGTTGGCCTAAAGCCTCGGATCACCTGCTGCACTATCTCCTTCTTCTGCTGGTTCGGGTGGCGGTGTGTGCCATCGTAATCCTGCTGGTCCATCAGCCGGATCATGTATTTAAGCTCTCCAGAGCTAAATATTGAAGAACGCCTGGATGCCATTTGTAAAACTTCACTCTGCCTCTGAGGAGTGCACGCCGCTGCCTAGCGTCATGCGTGCCTGTGTATTACGCAATCGTTAGACAATAGTACACTGAGGATTCGTACGCAATTTGTACGCTCATGCGTACTTGTTCACATAAGTAGCGTACCTTTATTAACTGTATGTTCATTATTAGTCCGCGAATTTTCGCAGAACACAACAGAATAATGAATTATTTGTACGCAGCTTCGATCTAAACAGCTTCGTATTAGGTCCAAATCTTTTATTTATTGATTCCCTCATCTAGTCCTGACCCTTGGCATCCGTGCTAAACAGCTGTTTGAAGGGGTTCTGCAACCACTTGAGTTGCAGGCCAGTTCATACTCAGATTGTCATACTTTTTGTAGCCGCTGTTCTGAGTATTGCAACTTTATCCAATTCAAGTGAACCTAATTTCATTACTGAGTTAGACTCTCACTGATCTAATTTGGACAGTCCATCAAGTTTACAAAGCTGGATAACTGCTTTAACACTAGATGCACCACCAACTCTTATGACCTCTGGCTAATCTTCAACTTATTCAATAAAGTTCTTGGAGGGAAGCAAGTCTTTAGAAGTATGGATAACTGGGGGGCGTGGCCTGACCGCTGACTGTGATGGAAGCGTGAGCCTGCAGCTCCGTCACACGAGCACTGGAAAATCGCCTTTAACAGCGCTAAACTTGTCCAAAATGGTCAAAGTTGGCAGAGAGAAGAACCTGGAAGCGATGGCTACAATGAAAACCCAAAAACAGCAAATGGAACTCCAGAAATACTGGAAGAAATCGAGTTTTAACTCCCCCGGCAAGGTTTCCAAGATGGCGCCTGCAGAGGAAGAGGGAGAAGCAGAGGGAGAGGACACAGATCTGGAAAGCGCAACGGATGGTGAGCATGATACCACAATAGCGCCCATCACGAAAGGGTATTTGAAAAAGACCCTGCTTCAGGCCCTAAAGCCTGTCTTATCTGAACTAACGGCCATTAGAGCTGATGTACAACAAATTGGCCACAGAGTGGAGTCGCTAGAAAACAACCAAGAGAACCTGATCTCCTTCTCTGGGGCAATGGCGACTCAAATGGCGGGTCAAGCAGAGAGCATAAATAAAGCACTAACCCTCATTGAAGATCAGGAGAATCGTAGCAGAAGAAAAAATATACGGATAAAAAGCCTTCCTGAATCCTGGGCCTCTGAGGCCCTGCCTGCCATTGCGGGTGAGCTGTTTACAGAGCTGCTGGGGGAGGAAAGAGCGGCGGCCATTACTATTGAACGGATCCACAGAGCCCTCCGCCCAAAGCCAAAGCCTAATGAGCCTCCGAGAGATGTCATATGTGGCTTACTTTCCTATGTAGACACTGCTAGTATACTAAATGCAGCTAGAGAAAAGTCCAGCATAAAATATCAAGACGTAGAACTGCAGTTTTTCCAGGACATTGCTCCAACTACACTTTCTAAACGTCGCTTGATGAAACCTCTCTTGGATGTTTTAAGAGAGAACAATATCCAGTATTCTTGGCTTTACCCGTTTGGTCTGGCGGTTCACAAGAACGGGGGGAGAATCGTTATACGTACACCAACTGATTTGGAGAAGATTTGGTCCCAGTTGGATATACCGCTGGTGGAAGTACCATCATGGCTGCCGGTCCAAGAGACAAACCAACTCCCGCCACTGCCACGTGTGGAGCAATGGAAGAAAGCAGCCAGAACACGCTCGCCGAGGAAGAAAGCTACCGGAGCAATTAACACTTGAGACCGTAGTGGTCTAACCAACGAATATCCTTCTGGCAGGTTCATATAGAACGGACAGACTTACAGACCTTACTAGAGACCCTATTGTCTCGAGTGAGAAGTATGAATGGGGAATAGTTGAGTACAGTCCGTTCCACTGTTAATCTTAGTTTTAGTAGTTTTATTATTATTTTATCTGTATCAAATTAGATTCAGATAGGTGCATTTGAGAGTAACCTCTACTAAGGTGATGAGTTTAAAATCACAACATGTATGGTAGGATTTTTGGTAGGCGATGATCCGGTGCCAGTCATGTCAGAGTTTTATTGACCCCACTGGGTTTGGCTCTCACCGCTGTGATCCTAACAAGTCGCAGTGGTGGTTAGCTGACTCATTTCATAGTGATTCACTGTTGG
The DNA here is from genome assembly GCA_900303285.1 of Rhinella marina. Taxonomy (NCBI): domain Eukaryota; kingdom Metazoa; phylum Chordata; class Amphibia; order Anura; family Bufonidae; genus Rhinella; species Rhinella marina. Next base: position 30,330 of record ONZH01030374.1, on the reverse strand, counting down.
GTGTGCCAGCAGGCTAGGCACACACATTAGCGTGTCATTACAAGATTTCATTACAAGAGTTCTGGAGTTGGTTGCAGTACCAGAACTAAGTAGTTAAATAAGGGTCCCCTTCACCCTTCTCTTCCCTTCCTATCCATCCAATTCCATCCCGTCCTTGTCACACCCTACCCCTTCCACTATTCTCCTACTCCTGCCTTTCCTAAATACCTTGGTTGCTACTAGAAGATTGTGAAGTGTAACATCCTGTCACCTCACCTCACTTTACCTCAGTGTACAGGGTACAGAGTGTTTTCTTTTCTCATCTTGTTGTCTTGATATTGAGTCTATCAGTTGAATATGTCTGACTGTTTAACAGTATCTTTCAATGTCAAAGGGTTGAATTCCCCACAAAAACGTCATCATGTGTTGTTGTTACTGCGTAAACTAAAAGCCCGGGTTGTGTTTTTGCAGGAAACGCATTTTAAAAAAGGCAGAACTCCTAAGATGTCTCAACAGATCTATAACCAATGGTTCCACAGTGAAAGCTCAAACTCCTCATCAAAAGGAGTTTCATTGGCATTACACAAAGATCTTCCCTTCCAGGTGACCGAACAATATGCTGATTCAGAAGGAAGAGCTCTTTTTGTCAAAGGTATGATGGCTGGCAAAACATTCACCTTTGCTAATGTATATGCTCCAAACGTTCACCAGGTCAAATGGCTATTAAAAACGATGGATGATCTGAAGCTATTTGCTGAAGGTCAGATAGTAGTAGGAGGAGATCTAAACTTGGTTCTTAACCCACTTATAGATTCCTCCAGGACTAAATCACAAGTGGCACAGAGCAAATTAAGCAAATTGCATACGAAATTCCATGAGCTGGGCCGGGTGGACGCATGGAGAATACAGCATCCGAATACTAAAGATTACACCTTTTACTCAACACCTCACAACAGTTACCACAGGCTGGACTATCTCCTAGTCTCCAATTCTCTATTGAAATGCGTTCACAAGTCAGAGATAGGCTCTATTACTATCTCGGATCATGCCCCATGCTGGCTAAACATTAGGTTTGATTTATTATCAACTAGAGAATGGCAATGGCGCCTGAATGAGTCTCTTATTGAGAAAGATCAGGTGCAAAAGGAAATCAAAGCACACTTGGATTCCTTTTTTAAGACTAACCAGTCATCAGAAATATCCTTTTCTACGGTGTGGGAGGCCCACAAAGCCTATATCAGGGGAGTTTTTGTAGAACTAGGTACTAGATTTAAGAAATTAGCACAGAAGGAGATAGACGATATACTCATGAAGATAGCTTCTATTGAGCGCATCCATAAGAGATCTAAGGCTATAGGAGCACAAGGAGAGCTTAAACAACTCAGGGAACGTCTCTTGGATCATCTTAATATTAGAGCATCAAAGAAACTCCTGTACTTCCAGCAGTTAATTTATGCACATGGTAACAAAGGAGGTCGTCTGATGTCTTCAATGATTAAGAAAAAAATGTCTACCTCTTACATTCAAGCAGTGAAAAATCAGAAGGGATCAGTGATACAAGATACGCCTGACATAGCTAAAGCGTTCCAGGCTTTCTATGCGGACCTATATAATTTGAATCAGTCAGAACCCCGAGAACATTCAGATTCGAGGGAAGGTGCCATTGATTCCTTCCTGAGTAAACTGCATTTACCTCAGCTGGACTCAAAAATGATCCAGGAGTTAACCAAACCGATCTCCCTGGAAGAAATCAAGACAGTGGTCCACAGTTTTGCGCTTAAGAAAAGCCCAGGCCCTGATGGCCTTCCCCTACAGTATTATAAGGTATTCTCTGATCCACTCTTTACCCATTTAAATACGTGGTGTAATGCCCTGTTAGAAGGAGACCACATCCATAGACAAACACAGGAGGCACATGTAACACTCATTCCGAAAGAAGGGAAAGATCCCTTGATTTGTGGCAGCTACAGACCCATCTCGCTTCTAAACCTGGACCTAAAGATCTGGGCTAAATTGCTAGCCTTTCGGATTAAGCCATATCTCTCTTCCTTGGTGGGAGGGGACCAGGCTGGTTTTGTCCCAGGCAGGGAAGGGAAAAATAACACACATAAACTATTCCATATGCTACATATTGCTCACAAAACTAAACTACCGTTGGCGTTGCTGGGGGTGGATGCTGAAAAAGCTTTTGACAGGGTAGACTGGCTTTTTATGAAACGGGCTCTGTTACATTATCAATTTCCGATCCAATTTGTGGATGCTATTTTTACTTTATATGACCAGCCGCATGCCAGACTTAAAGTAAATGGCACCCTATCTCCTATCTTTGAAGTCCAAAATGGTACAAGACAGGGCTGCCCACTTTCACCTACTTTATTCATATTAGTGGCAGAAACGCTCCTACAAGCAATAAGACTAGACCCACATATAAGAGGTTTCAGATGTGGGAGCTCAGAGTTTAAATCCCTGGCGTTTGCAGACGATCTATTATTCATAATTACGAATCCACACTCGGGGTTACCGGCGGTGGCTAAACTTTTAGAGTTTTTTGGCACCCTGTCTAACTTCAAGGTGAATGCCTCCAAGTCGGAGGTGTTAAATATCACTATCCCACTCAAAGAGGTGTCCACATTGAAAGCCAAAGCCCCCTTTGTGTGGGGTTCGTCGGCTTTAAAGTACTTGGGAGTTAAAGTTCCGAGATACCTATCTAATCTATATGAGCTTAACTTCGCACCACTTCTTAAGGAGATTGGTGATCTACTAAAGACTTACGATCTACCATTGATCTCATGGATTGGAAGAATCAATTTACTGAAAAGTTATATTTTACCGAAAATACTTTATCGTATGCAGATGGTTCCGATTAAACTACCTACTATATTCTTTAGACTCTTGAAGCAAAAATTTACTAGATATGTTTGGAAGGGTAAGAAACCAAGACTAGCATACGCTTTACTAAGTAGGCCAAAAATTGAGGGCGGTCTTGGACTACCAGATCCTTATACTTACTACAAGGCTATCCAATTGCAGAGGTGGTTATCACTAGTGAATCCGGAACCAGGGAATGAGCTCAGACTCCTAGCCCAAACATCACTAGGGGTCGAGTTTCTAAGTGACTTATGGTTCCCACGAGCAAAGAGATATAGAACCGCAGACTTTGACCCCATGCTACAAGGGATGTGTGAAGTGTGGCATGCGGTTGGCCCTGACTTAGCCCCAGCTCCATCTCCGTTAATGCCAGCGGGACTTCTACCAATATTTCTGGGGAAGGGGACCTTACCTTATACATCAGTATGGCAGACCTTGCATAAATTCCCTTTGACACAGATTTTCCCTAAAGGATCAATGCCCGACCAGAATGATCTTCAGGAGATAGTCCAGCCTGCACGTATTAACTTTATACATTATGCACATTTAAAAAAGATTCATGCCATGGCGTGGTCCAAAAGAAGTTGGTCGAGAGAACTAACTGAGTTTGAGAGAGCTTTATTGACAACAACAAAAACTGCCAGAACCATGTCCTTCCTGGTACGCTCCTTCGCTTCACCTGGAAGGGAAGATAATCCCAGATTCATTGCCTCATGGGAAAAGGAACTGGGGATTACTTTATCTCAAGAGGAGATACGCTCCGTTGTACGGTATTCACAAGGTTTCTCCACTTGTGTTAGACTCAGAGAGAGTCATTACAAGCTATTGAGTAGATGGTACCGGACCCCTGACTTCCTGCAGAGACACAACCTGGTCTCAGACAACAGATGTTGGCGTTGTGGAGAACAAGAAGGTACTTATCTTCATATTTGGTGGACCTGTACGTTAATTAAGCCATTCTGGTCACAAATCCAACAAACAATAAGGGCTGTATGTGAGAATCAGCTAACCTTGTCACCAGGAATAATTTTCCTGGCTAAGCCAGAGCAAGAGTTCCGTCCTACCAAGACGAGTCTAACTCCCCTGCTGTTGGCTGCAGCAAAATCCCTTATCCCCATATATTGGAGACAAACACTAGTTCCCACACATGCACAATGGGTAGAAAAAGTGAACCAGATATGTCGTTTCGAAGAGATGTTGAGCTGGTCAAATAGGACACACCACAGATTTTTAGGTTTATGGTCCATATGGAAAGAATATGTAAACAAACTTACCGAGTAATTTCTATAGACTCTCCAGTATCCAGAAATTTCTGGCTTTCAATATTCATTCCTACTTGTAGTTGAGAAAAGGAATTGAAATATTGGGCTTGAAGCTTTGTTGTTTTGAACTATAGTTTATAGTTTATTTGTAATAGTGTACTGTATAAGAAACTCACAACCGGGAATACTATCCTCCACAATCACCCCCCCCCTCACCCCCCCCCCACCCCCCACCTAATCTTGTATAACCTTGCGGTTTATTCCAGATTTTAGTAAAATCTACATGTCATTATTTGATTTGTATTTGTAATCCAGTTCATGTTATATAGCTTTTGTATGACTCTGTATAAGGATTATATGAATAGTACCTTTGTATGTATATGATTCTGATTTAAATAAAAAGAGAATTGTGAAAAAAAAAGAAGTATGGATAACTGTTTTCTATGACATACCGAGGAAAATGCGCATACATTTGCAGATAAAACCAGAGTTAAGAATGCCTCAGTTTCTTACACAACTAGGGATTCATGAGTGAAATAAATGAAGAATGACTAGTGGCATAAAAGATAACAAATGCTGGAAAATTGATATTGTGATATTTAAAGGGCATTCCAGGCTGACATCACTTCTATGGATGGGTTGACACATTACTGTTACAGCATTCATAATCAATGTATGGTGTGACAAGACAGAACCTCTGGCCCTTCCGGTTACCTCTCTCTTATGTTTCTGTCACCAGCGACCTCTCTATTCAGCTGCGCTTCACCTGATTTAAACGCTGTTGTTGATCCAAGGTGCCATTCCCAAGTTATGAAACTTTTTCTTAATATGCAAATCAGGCCTGTGGTGAAATGAAGGCTTCACCATTGCTCTTGTTGCACTCAAGCTTTGCTCCTTTCTGTGGCCAGACCTGCCTCTGCCTGGCTCTGTCGATCAAAGCAGCGAAGGATAAGCTCACCAGACAAGGGAGTGGAGCTTGGGTGCAACAAGAGAAATGATGACGCTCCCACTGCACCAAAGGCCTAATTTGTATATTAAAAAAAGATATCATAACTCAAGAGCAGTTTAATAGGGAAGTCGCTGGTGACAGATTAAGTTATAATTAGCGTTGAGCAAATTGAGCTTCGGATCATAGATCTAAAGTCGATTCGTCAAAAAACTTTGTTTGGAATGCTGTTTCCATACAGCACTAAAATGTATATCTTTCATGTAGGAAAACTTGTCTCAGCCAAAGTTGCGCAAGACTTTCAATGTCTTTGGTATTCCTATTTATGTATTTAAAAACATTTTTAACCCCTTCGCGACCAGCGCCGTACATGTACGGCGCTGGGGCGATGCGGGCACATGGCGCCTGCTCGCAGGTGCGGCGGGCGTCATGGCCGGCAAGTCTCTGCTGTTTCTAACAGCAGAGACTTGCCGCTACCTACTGTGTCGGCGGCGTCTTCCGGGGTGACTAGATGCCGTGATCACACGTGATCACGGCATCTAGTTGCGTCTAAACCCGGAAGCGTTCGCTTCTGGGTGGTGTACAGACACCCCGTGTGGCCAATCGGGGTGTCTGTACACCATATGAAAACTGTAATCCTCGCTGGTGAGGATTACAGTTTTCAAAGTGCAATTTTTATTCTGGCCACTAGATGGCAGGCCAGGATAAGAAATGAGCAATTCATGGATTTCTGAGTCTATAAAACCCAGAATTGCTCATAAAGAAAAAAAAAAAAAGCCACAATATATAAGCCCATATTTGAGCTTTCTAATAGTAAAAAAAATTAAAAAAAATGTTAAAAAATATATAAAAAATAAAAAAGATGTAAAAGTTCAAATCACCCCCCTTTCCGTATAAGTAAAAAATAAATACCTAAATAACAATAAATATAGACATCATGGGTATCACCGTGACCGAAAACGCCCGTACTTTTAAAATATATAAAAAAAATTCCAATACGGCGAATTGTGTGGCGGAAAAAAGCGTCCAAATGGCGATTTGCCGTTTTTTGTCGCTTTTTTTTTCTAAAAAAAATTAAATAAAAAGTGATCAAAAAGTCATACACACCCCAGAATGGTATCAATAAAAACTTCAGATCGTCCTGCAAAAAATGAGCCCCCATACAGCTCTGTACACATAAATACCAAAAAGTTATAGGGGTCAAGATTTGACAAGGAAAAAAAAAAAGGGCAACTTTCTAATTATTTTATCACTATGAAAACGCAGGAAAAACTATACATATTAGGTATTTCCGGATTCGTACTGACCAGTAGAATGAAAGTAATGGATCAGTTTTAATGCACATCGAACGCTGTAAATAAGAAACCCGTAGAACTGTAGCGGAATAGCGTTTTCTTTGCAATTTCACCCGGTTTGGAATTTTTTTCCCGCTTCCCACTACACCGTATGCAATATTAAATGGTGGCGTTGGAAAGTACAACTTGTCCCGCAAAAAACAAGCCCTCATACAGCTATGTGAACAGAAAAATAAAAGAGTTATGGCTGTTTGAAGGCAGGGAGCGCAAAACGAAAATGCAGAACCGAAAAAAGCTCCGGGCGCGAAGGGGTTAAAATAGGAATCCGAAGTCGGCTTCAGTACTGGCGGATACCTTGGTACCAGGACCGAGTTTGGAGTTTTAAGCCCCTGCGCTGGCAGTGGATGCGCCAAAGTTATGTTGACTGCGCCAGTGTTTGCAACTTTTTTTATGACAAAAAACAAGGATAAGAGGAATATAAATTTATACATAGCCGTAGTTTCTGTCCGTATCTGATTCACATTTTTTGCAGATTGGATGCTGACCCATTCATTTCAATGGGGCTGCAAAAGATGCGGACAACTCACCATGTACTGTCCCTATCCGCACATCTGTTTCATGGCCATGCAAAAAAAAAGAAAAAAGAACTTGTTTAATTCTTGTCTGTTTTGCGGACAAAGATAGGACATTTCTACAGAAGTTTAAAAAAAATGGTGGTATGCGTTCAGCTGTAATCCGCAATACTCTGTAATCCGCAATACTCATTTATCAAGCTCACCTGTTTTTAGACTGGAGTATTTTATTTGGCTGTCTTTATTTTGTGTAGTATTGATTAAAAGTCACACAGCTGGTGATGAATTAAAACTACAACTCCCAGCATATCCAGACAGCCTACAGCTATCATCCCATGGCAGGGCATGTTGGGAGTTGTAGTTTAACAACAGCTGGAGGGCATTCCTGGACTAGGCATATTGTTATTAGTCTGACCTCTGGTGGTTGTTTTTCAGTTAAACGGGTTCACATTCACTGGTCTAATTTATTTGTGCATGGAAAAAGTCAGAGGTTTATGGAGAAAAGTTGCATTTCTCCCAAACGAAGAAAAGTACGCCAGCCCTGGGGTGGAGTCGAAATTAGACTGTTTTTGAGACAAATTCAGGTACAAAAGGCACACTTATTTAAACAGATCAGAAAAAAAACATTGCAAAGGTTACGAAATCCTGAATTAGTCTAAAGAAAATCAAAATAGGTGAAAAAGGTGCAAAAGCCAACAAAACAGACGTAATTTCAGTAGTAAATGCGAGTAAAAAAAATAAAACAGCATTTTTTAGACTAAAAACAGATGTAAACGCTATAGTAAGTGTGCCTCTCTCTGTGTAACAACCTGAATCCAGATCACTAGTTCAGCTTCCGATTTTTTTTTACAAAGAAAATAAAGTTCTTGGGCTGCAGAACACTGGCAAAGCTATTTTTCACAGATTCGCTCATCTCTCGCAGTTATATTACCATCCTGTGTGTATAGTGTGTATGTAATTGTATATGTGAGTTTTGTCTGTATATATGTATATGAACAGATTTGAAAAGTAGCCTTGAAAGCAATGTTTTGTGTATAGTGGTCTGTGGTCTCTAATTGACCACCCATTTGCCTTTTGCCTGCCACATATCCTTAAAGTGTGCTACCGAATAACTTAAAAAAGATTGCTGTGTGCAATAATAATATAAAAGTCACAATGCATTTTGCAGTGTTCAGTTCTATAAGGCTCTGTTTTCGTTACATTAATGGTGCTATCCAGACTCTGTAATGGGAGGACTGCATTCTGCACCTCTTTATTTCAGCCGTGATGTCATGTATGTACCACAGGAAACCCTAGTTTAAGCCAGGGGTTGATGACTGAATACATCTGTGGGGGAAGCCTGCAGGCTCATCAGCTACTTGTACTAGCTCATCATTAGCAGGTGTTGCCCTGGCAATGGAAAAGAAAATGTGTGGGTTTAAGGAAATTTCAAAGCTTTCGAATTGCGGGGGAAATAACAGCTTTGGAACTTGAGCACAGAATGAGGTCACATCGCCATCTAGTGTTAGCTACTAATATTTCAGGGGTTATAGGAGTGTGAACTGTAGCAGATCTATATTATTCTGTATGCACCAAACTAGGAAATAATCATTCTACAAAAAAAGAACACCTAATGTAATACTGAAACTCTCAGGGTAACTTTACATTAAAAGGCTATGGACACCTTTGATCTTTTTTAAACAATTCCATTGCATGTATTTTTCCCAATAAAAGAGATTTACATTTTATTTTCTATTGCAGTTTCATATTCAGAGCTTGAGTAAAATGAGTATTACACTCACGGGTAATCAGATTTCCTGGAAGTCTCCATGACAGCACATCCATGTAGCATGTGGTACATAGGACAAACCAAGAGAGAAATCCGGGTACGGTTAAATGAACATAGATCAAACATTAAAAGATGTATTGAATCTCAAGACAAAATAAAATCCTAAAAAAGAATGTAAAAAGAAAGAAATTAAAATAAACAGAATGAAATCACATTACTATAGCATTGTTATGAAATGGCACATAGGTGGAATGAATTGAAATGGACTATATTGGAATATGTTAATCAGGGAGTGACACAGGAAGATAACAAAATGCGAAACCAGAAGGATTACTAAAATGGAAACACTAAAACCAAGTGGACTAAATGAAGTTTGTAATTTCAGAGTATTCTTATAAGTCAGTGTTTTTATAACTATGGTTTTATATTATTAGCGTTTTAACACAAATGTAAATATAATGATATCATTAATAAGGTTTATTTAAAGAGCATAATTGCATCCCATGTTAATGAATGAGTAAGGGGGCGTGACCCCCCGAAATGTTGCGTGGTATGGGATAGGACTCAGCTCAGCGTTCTCAGAATGAAAAGGCCTGTGAGCCATTGATCGTGAGGAGATATAATAAAAGTTTGAAAGTACGCACTGTGCTTCTGGAGAGTGAGTATTGATATTTTCTCACTGAGATTTTTATTATTGATATACGGCCGACTAGACCATACAGCACATCCTGAGACTAACTTCCTCTGATAGGACAGAAAAAAACAAAGAGAGGTTTAAATCCCCACCATTCCCTTCACCACCAGTGTAATTTTAATGGAAACCAGGAATAATAGGAATTAGATAAGCCAAAAACATAAGATAGGGTGGGAAATATGTGCTGCCATGGAGACTTCCAGGAAACCGGATTACCAGTGAGTGTAATACTAATTTCCCCAGTCATCTGCATGACTGCACATCCTGAGAATTAACAAAGAGCAGAAAATTAGGGAGGGACAACAGCACAAAGGACTTTTGGCCCAAAGGCCATATCCTCATTGGTAAAAACATCCAATTTATAGTGTTTAGGGAAAGTATGGACTGTCTTCCAAGTGGAAGCCCTACAAATTTGCTCCACGGAAGCCGGAGATCTTTTGACCCATGAGGAGCCTTCCCTACTGCTTTATAGGCCTCTGTAATGGCAGTTCTTATCTAGTGAGAAATTGAACAGTTTGCCACCTTCTTCCCTCTATTTGGGCCACAAAACTGAATAAGGCCCCTTTCACACGAGCGAGTTTTTCGCACGGGTGCAATGCGTGACGTGAACGCATAGCACCCGCACTGAATCCTGACCAATTCATTTCAATTCTTTATTATCCACGCCGATAGCTTGAGTAGCCTGGGATTGCGATTATTGATTGGACCTTGGAATAGTAGATCTGATCTCTGATCTAAGAAGCCCAAACCAACTCCTTCTGGGCCTTCTGGGAAAAATAGCAACAGACCTTGTAATTCTTTTTTGAGGCAAATAGATCCAGTACTGTATTGCCCCATTGATCTTTGATCATCTGGAATACTTCCGGACAAAGAGACCACTCGCCTGGATCCAGAGTTTGTCTGCTTTTACGTTGAGAAACCCCTTTAGATGTACAAATATGAAACGACAGGCTGTGAAGATGGCCATGTATATCCCCCCCCCCCCCCCCGCCACTCTCAGTTCTTTGTAGTTGGAAGACCGTTGTTTTATAGTCCTGGACCAGGTTCCTTTGAAATAATCTTGACTGATCTCCCTAGCCCCAGGAACTGGCATCTGTTGTCAAGGAAAATATTTGTTTTTGTTCCCAAAAGACTCAATTTCTCAGGTTTTTATCCAGAAGCCATCCTAGGGACCTCTTGGCCTCTTTGTTCAAGATGATTTGCTGATCTAGAGCTGTCTGAGTCTGTTCCATTTTTGAGAATAAAATCCTGTAGAGGTCTCATGTGGAACTGATCCCAAGGCACTGCAGTAATGCATGATGATAGGATTCCCAACATCTTCATACCTTCCTTGATATGCATATGGGTCTTTTATGGAACTGGTGAATCTGGTACTTTAGATCTTGAATCTTCAGAGGAGGTAGGAATGATCTCTAAAGACCGGAATCAAGCAAAATACCTAGAAAAATCTTCCTGCTGTCTGAGATGAGAATGGACTTTTCCCAGTAGATTATCCAACCTAGAGACTGGAGGTGAGAAAAAACAGCTTGAAGATGAATGTGGAACAGGTCTTTGTTGTCTGCTACTATCAGTAAATTGTCTAAGTATGGGATAACTAGTATCCCTTTCTGCCTGAGTGTTGCTACAACTTCCACCATAATCTTGGTAAAGATTCTGGGTGCTGACGAAATTCAGAAAGGGAGACAGATGAACTGGAAATTATGAATCTGATCATGCATCTGTACTGCAAACCTGAGAAACTTTCTTGACTGAGTATGGATTGGGACAGGATAGTAGGCGTCTTTTAGGTTTAATGTAGCCATCACTGCCCCTTTCCGGATTAGTTTTACGGCTGATTTTATGTTCAAATCGTTTTTATTAACATTTTGTATGGATAATAACATACAATTAAAGGATTTTTGACAAATAGGAAATCAAAATGACAAAAGGAAATCAGCAGATCTCCTCCAATTAGCAAATTATATATACATAGGCAATTAAACAATATCATATAGGAGACTTATGGTATATATTCATCAGGCGTGTACAGTACTACTACTGATATAGTAGTAGTACTGTAATGCAAGGAGTAGTTGGCCTTCCGTATACTCTTGGACGAGCTGACGTAACATAAATATACAAAGAACAAAATAATGGTCCAGTGTTGGACATCAAACTTAGGTCACAGGTAGAGATGAGCAAAGCGATTCGTCGATTTGTTGATTCATATCGAATCTTGGAAATTTTCAGCTGCGAAGCGAATCTGAATTTCCTTGGATTCGCTTCGTATTATTTGTAAACGTACGCACAATTTTACATGCTAACTATATGTATGATACGTATGAAACATACGAAAAGTATGCATTATGCATGAGGCAGAACAATGACGATACACCCACGCAAGAGCGGGAAAGTGAAGATACTCCCCCCCTCCGAACTGGAAAAAACCAGCCCATCAGGATCTAACAATTTTGCATGTATAGGGAGTGAAGACTCTTCCCTCAGTACTCCACCCCCCTCTGAAGCCACTCTGAACAAGTTTAGACCAGCGCTGAATTTAGAGCAAGCATCATGGCTATGAAACAGCTGCTGCTTCCCTGTACCACTGTGTGCTCCAGACATCAGGATGTCACAAGTTCAACTCTGCCAGAGAAACCAAGCTTCAGTGCCTGTGTCCTTACCACCTGCTGAAGTTGCTGCACCTGGGACTCGTGAGGCGGCTGGGGCATCTAGTGCGGCTGGAGTGTCCGCTATGTCTCGTATGGCAGAGGCGGTTGGAGTGTCCACTTCTCCGCCCAGGAGATCCACCCCTTCCATACACCAGAACCCAATTGTTCCACCATCTGTGACAGCCCATGCACAGACTCTCTGGGACTTCTTGACCACCCTAGGCCGAGAGATCCTTCGTTGCAACACAGGAAGGGAACTGTGCTTTGGTTCTCGGTTGGGAGAGGGTCTGGCTTCCTGCAGGATGATGAAGGGAATATTTTGTGGGCCGCAGGTTGGTGAAACAGCCGTACCTGCCACAACATCTTCATAGCCTGTACGTGGGGGATCAGGTGGAGTACACCCCCATGGCGTCCCTGAAAGGCCCATTTGCGACCGGGGTTACCCTCCTGTCAAAGCCTCTGGTGCCTAAAACAGAACCAGAAGTGTGGCCAGATGAACCACCAGGTCCAGGACGCTTGCGCTGCCTGCAGGAGTTCACAGATGGCGTCCTCCGGTTCAGGGAAAAGCCACAGCCTGAGCCGGAGCCTCTGATTCCTGGACTGCTAGCACTACCACCACTAGGGTGGCCATCCGTTCGGTTTTTGGTCGGACAGTCCGGTTTTTGGACTCCTATTCCTCCGTCCGGCTAAAGGCCAGGACGGACGGCCAGAAGTCCTCCTTTTTAGGGGCGCAGGAAGCAATGAGCGCTTCCATCAATACAGATGGAAGCGCTCATTGCAGGAGCTGGGTCTGTACTCACCGCTCAGCTCCTCCTGCGCTCCGATGTCTTCCTGTCTGGCTGCGCTGCACACGCCTGACTGGTACAGCGTCAGGATGTAGTGCGCGCACTCTGACCTGACGCTGCACGCAGTCAGGTGACAGTGCAGCGCGGGCAGTGAAGAGACAAGAGCGGTGGAGCAGAGCTGCAGCCCAGGAAAGGTAAGACTTTTTTTTTTTTTTAATGGGGCACAGTGGGCTGATCTGAGGTCTGAATGGGGCACTACAGGCTGGTCTGAAGGGGGCACTACAGGCTGGTCTGAAGGGGGCACTACAGGCTGGTCTGAAGGGGGCACTACAGGCTGGTCTGAAGGGGGCACTACAGGCTGGTCTGAAGGGGGCACTACAGGCTGGTCTGAAGGGGGCACTACAGGCTGATCTGAGGTCTAAAGGGGGCACTACAGGCTGATCTGAGGTCTGAAGGGGGCACTACAGGCTAATCTGAGATCTAAAGGGGGCACTACAGGCTGATCTGAGGTCTAAAGGGGGCACTACAGGCTAATCTGAGGTCTGAAGGGGGCACTACAGGCTGATCTGAGGTCTGAAGGGGGCACTACAGGCTGATCTGAGGTCTGAAGGGGGCACTACAGCCTGATCTGAGGTCTGAAGGGGGCACTACAGGCTGATCTGAGGTCTGAAGGGGGCACTACAGGCTGATCTGAGGTCTAAAGGGGGCACTACAGGCTGATCTGAGGTCTAAAGGGGGCACTACAGGCTGATCGGAGGTCTGAAGGGGCACAGTGGGCTGATCGGAGGTCTGAAGGGGGCACAGTGGCCTGATCGGAGGTCTGATGGGGCACTGTGGTCTGATCTGAGGTCTGATGGGGCACAGTGGGCTGATGTGAGGTCTGATGGGGGCACAGTGGGCTGATGTGAGGTCTGATGGGGGCACTGTGGTCTGATCTGAGGTCTGATGGGGGCACAGTGGGCTGATGTGAGGTCTGATGGGGGCACTGTGGGCTGATGTGAGGTCTGATGGGGGCACAGTGGGCTGATGTGAGGTCTGATGGGGGCACTGTGGGCTGATGTGAGGTCTGATGGGGGCACGGTGGGCTGATCTGAGGTCTGATGGGGGCACGGTGGGCTGATCTGAGGTCTGATGGGGGCACAGTGGGCTGATGTGAGGTCTGATGGGGGCACAGTGGGCTGAGGTGAGGTCTGATGGGGGCACAGTGGGCTGATCTGAGGTCTGGAGGGGGCACAGTGGGCTGATCTGAGGTCTGATGGGGGCACAGTGGGCTGATCTGAGGTCTGGAGGGGGCACAGTGGGCTGATCTGAGGTCTGATGGGGGCACAGTGGGCTGATCTGAGGTCTGGAGGGGGCACAGTGGGCTGATCTGAGGTCTGATGGGGGCACAGTGGGCTGATCTGAGGTCTGGAGGGGGCACAGTGGGCTGATCTGAGGTCTGATGGGGGCACAGTGGGCTGATCTGAGGTCTGGAGGGGGCACAGTGGGTTGATCTGAGGTCTGATGGGGGCACAGTGGGCTGATCTGAGGTCTGAAGGGGGCACAGTGGGCTGATCTGAGGTCTGATGGGGGCACAGTGGGTGGATCTGAGGTCTGGAGGGGGCACAGTGGGCTGATCTGAGGTCTGATGGGGGCACAGTGGGCTGATCTGAGGTCTGAAGGGGGCACTACAGGCTGATCTGAGGTCTGATGGGGGCACAGTGGGCTGATGTGAAGTCTGATGGGGGCACAGTGGGATGATTTGAGGACCATTACAGCAGGTCCTTATTATTTCTGGGAGCACTACTGGAGGCACTATGGGAAAATGGTTTCTATTATGGGGAATTATTACTACTACCAGGGGTACTATTGGGGGTGTTACTATTATTAGTACAATATGGAGGGCACTACTGCTAAAAAGGGATACTGGTGGAGCATTATCACTATTGGGGCACTATTACTAATGGGACACTCTAGGAGAGAATTATTAGTGGGAGCACGGTGACTATATGGGGTCCTACCTATATGGCACTGTTATATCTACAGTATAGTATTTGGGGACATTGGGGAGCACAGTGGGCGCAGTATTTTAGGCAGCAGCAGGATAACAGTAAAAGTGGGTAATCTATGATGTCTTTGTGGCAGAGAGAAGATGGAGCTGAAAGAAGTGTCATGGCGGTGTGGGCCAAATAGAGAAGATGAGAAAAGAGAAGATCTACATCAGGAAGACGTCACTGGATGTAAGAGGTAAGTGGTGCTGTATCATCTGGTATGTCTGGTGCTGGTGAATGTAATGTCCATCCAGATATGTGTCACCTGCCGGTATATGGTATGTTACTGCTGCAGCCAGTGATCTAATGCTGAGAACTGGCTGCAGTGGTCACATGCCATACACCTGCCCATCAGTGTGCACATCACCAGCACTATGACAGATGTGCACACTCGCCCATTACATGCCTGTCAGTCTTTGTTTACGTGGCAGCAGCAATGATGCCAGAAAGTCCAGCATGTCACAGGCGTCACCACTGCAGCCATATAACCAAAGCATTCAATGGCAGGGAGGGAACAGCTGAAAATTGTGGATTTCTTTTCCATCTGCCATATTTTATTTTTAATTACTGAACAATCCTCTTTATTCTAACCATACTAGAGCGGTATTTTTATAGTTAGGCTTGCTGGCTTGAATTTTCACGTGGTGGGGGTGGGGGTGTATGTGTGGTAAGAGCCAGGCGAGGTGTGATGGGTGACGGTGTACGAGCCGATTGGGGGGCGTGGTTTAGCAGATTGGGGGCGTGGTTTAGCAGATTGGGGGTGTGGCCGAAAATGTCCTCCTTTTTGAGATGAAGCCGGTGGCCACCCTAACCACCACCACCACAGTCCTTTCAGCTGGGTCAGCTCACTACATCATCATTCATCTTTCAATCAACAGTCATCCACCAGTACCAGCTGCCGTGGAAGGTGAAGCCAGCAGCAGCCGGGGAAGCTGGGCCTTCTTCCCTGGATGCAACCTTTCCAGAACTGCTGCAACTGGAAGTCCTTACCCCTGATGTCCCGGCAGGAGGATCCGGAAAAGCGCAAGTGGCTGCAGCGCTCACCAGCGTGACCACCACCCGGACCAGGACAAGTCCAACTGAAGGAAGAAGAGGCTGAAGTTCCACCACCGCAGCGAGCGTGACCTTCAAGAGACAGGAGCGTCCTCTGATGAGCTTCAGCAGCAGCTTAAGCGAGGAGGACTTCAGGTACCTCATCTGAGGAACCTACTACTGGCTGCTGTCAAGGACTGCAGGAGGACCTATGGGAGCCACACCATGGACTGCACCTGACGGGTGAGAGCTACTTGGCACTTTTATGTTTGTGTGTTTGTTTGTATTGCCCCCGTTTGACTCTCAACCAGATGGACATGGCTGCCATTCTGCAGAAAATTCCCTGTTGCGCCGAAGTGCGCCTATTCTCCTTTTCTCCCCTTCTCAGGTTATTTGGGAGCCCTTTTTGCAAAAAGGGTTGTCTATTTGCTGCTATTCTCTATTATCCGTGTGAATTACATATTACCTGTTTGGATTACTATTTTACCTCACGTGGATTAAACTTGAATTTTGGAATATGTGTTCCAGACAGACTGTTTTATAATTTCCAAGCCAACTAGGATCCATAAGGAGAGAGACTAAAATATATATCTGAGCCTTTTATGCTTGCAAATGTGAAATTGATTTCACTAAAATGTTTGCATACTTATGTCTTTGCTGTATTTTAGCTACACTGTTTTTAATGGTACAGCACTTTAGGCCATTGTGTGTATTCTTTTTCTGGTACTGCAATGTGTCTTATTAATGCACTTATTGTACGGTGTTTTAGTAAATTATTAACTTATTGAAAGCTAGCAGCAGTGAGCACCTTATTTTTCTAGTTCATATAGTCTGCCTCTAAAGACTGTAGGCCGCGGCCTAGCCTTGCGCGTATGACGCATTCGCGCGTCAATGGTACGCTAAGTATTCGTATGCACTTTTGTACGCTAATGCTTACGTATTACATACTTTTAACTACACTGACTGTACGTACGTAATTTACGCAGGAATGTTAGCAAAACAACCATTTTTTATGTAGATTCGACGAATAAGTTCGTTTAAATATGAATCTTGTCAGAAATTTGGCAAATAAAATTTTGAATGATTCTCTCATCTCTAGTCACAGGGTATAGTCTCATGAAAATAATACATGAAATTCAGATACATGAAAATCAAATCAAATAGGGGGTGATAATGGCATAAATGCAGTCCAAACCTTCCATTGTGTCTCATATCTGGCAAAGTTGTGATCTTTAATTGCTATTAGCTTTTCATAAAGGCATGTAGTGTTAACTCTAGAGATGATCTCTGGGATAGTTGGTAAGGTCGTGCTCTTCCAGTTTTTAGTTATGGCCAGCTTTGCTGATAAGAAGATGTGCGACACCGGTATGCGGTAGGATCTAGGAATGGATTTGATGTTAATGAAGAAAAGAGCCAACAAAGGTGACTTGGTTATGCGGGTACCACAGAAATTAGAGGCTAGTTGGAAAACATCTGTCCACATAACCTCTAGACAAGGACATGACCAGAGTATATGCAACAGGGTGTCCTTCGCCCCACAGTTTCTCCAGCAATAGTAAGAAGTGCCTGGATAGATAATACTTAGTCTCTCTGGGGTGAAATTCCATCTGAGGCAAGTTTTTATGGCAGCCTCATAATGTGTGACGCAGTGGAAGGTGGAAGACATAAACTGCAGCAAAAAGGACCACTCTTTAGAAGGTATAACCATCTGTAACTCTTTGCCCCATGCTAAAAAGGGGGCAGATTTACAGAAGATTTGTTTAGAACTCAGCATTACATATATTGGGCGAGTACTAGCCAGAGTCCTTGGGAGGTTGGGGTTGGACCAAAGCTTTAAGAGATCTGTGTTTGATTTAATTTGGCTGGGGTCCTCATGTGAGAACAGATGTCTAATTTGTAAGTATTTGTAAAAGTCTTCCTTTGGAATCTTGTACTCTAATTGTAAGGCCTCAAAAGGTTTAAGGCTGGTCTGTTCAAATAACATGGAAATAAATGAAAGACACCTCTTTCTCCACTCACCTAAGTCCAACCCCTTTATCCGCAGTTCTATTACTTGTAATAGAGCAAACTTAGATACAGACTCAGTAGAAGGTGCATCACGGGTATGGAACAGTTGCCAATAGTATAATGACGATGATACTAGTCAGCAAAGTAGAGGATCTAATAGGTTCAGACCCTAAGCTATTTAACAGAAGGACTTGCAGGTTGTTGGATGAAGCGGTAGCTTTTTCGATGTCTAACCATGGGGCCTGTCTGTTGCTCCACCACCATTCTCTCAGTATTTGGATTCTAGTAGCTAGGAGGTAATCAGAAATATTGGGAAGGCCTAGTCCACCAGCCACCTTATGTCTGTAGAGTATAGATGAAGCAATGCGTGGCTCCTTTCCTGCCCATATAAAAGGAATGATTGGGGGACTTTTATGGGGATCGTTCTAAACAGAAATAGGAGTTTAGGGAGGAGCAGCATTTTGAAGGTAGCTATGCGGCCTAACCATGATACTTCTTGTTTACCTAATGTCAGTGCATCCCTTTTCAGGGTATCTAAGATAGGAATATAATTATATTTGTAGGCTAATGTTATTGCACTGGGAATCTGCACACCCAAATACTTGATGCTGGACTCCTGCCAATCGAGTGGGAAGGAAGACTTCAAGTCCCTCAGCATTGTCGGTAGCAGGTTAAAGGGCAAAGCTTGGCATTTAGTTTCAATTATTTTATAAAATGACATTTTTCCAAATTCTGCTATCAGGGAAAAGGCCGCTGTCAATGAGGACGTAGGGTCTGCCAGTGTCAGAATGATGTAATTAGCATATAATCAAATGCAGTGGCTTTGTGGGCCAATATATACACCTTTTACATCAGAGTGAGATCTCAAAGCTTGTGCCAAGGGTTCAATAGACAATATAAAGATCAGCGGCGATGGGGGACACCCCTGCCTGGTTCCATTTGTGATTTTGGATTCCTGAGAAATAGCCCCATTAACAAACACCTTAGCAGTGGGGTTGGAGTATAAGGCTTTGATAGCTAATATGAAGGGATATCCTATTCCCATTGCCTCCAGAACCGAGAACGCGTACGACCAATTCAGGCTGTCAAACGCCTTCTCGGCATCAAGAGTCACCATCAGTGCTTTAGTACGTGAACTTTCTAAGAAATCAACTATGTCCAATACTCTCCTAGTGTTGTCCGTTATATGCCTCCCTTTGATGAAACCAGCTTGATCTACGCCAATCAGAATGGGAAGAACATTAGTTAGTCTGTTAGCAAGTACTTTTGCATAGATTTTGAGGTCTGTGTTCAACAGAGATATGGGCCTGAAGTTTTGTGGACATATGGGTGGCTTTTCTGGTTTTGGTAGGGCAACAATAGTCGCCTCTTGCATCTCTTTGGGAAGAGTGCCTTCGTGGAATGCCTTATTTAAAACTGTTGCTAGGTGAGGCGTTGGATGTTTTGGAAGGTTTTATAGTATGAAGTTGAGAGCCGGCCTGGTGCCTTCTGCATAGGGAGGGCATGGGTAATTTTGTCTAGCTCTGAGCTGGAGATTGGAGATGCTAAGGTCTTTTTATGTTCAGATGACAGAGATGGGAGTTTCAAGGAATAAATATAACTCTGTATTGATTCTAAGGGAGCTAGATAAGTCTGTGGGGATGTATTTAGATTATACAATGAAGCGTAATAGTCTTTAAATTGGTCTGCTATTGCTTTTGGATCAACAGTTATCGTTTTGGTGACAGGGTGTTCCAGAAAAGCTATTCTAGATTTAGCTGCTCTGGATTTAAGGTGTCGAGCAAGCAGACTCCCTGCCTAGTTTCTCATATTGAAATAAAAGACATTCCCTTAGGCTAGGGCTACACGACGACATGTGCACAACTACACAGTCGCAGCATGTCGCATGTCGCATTGCGACACCATAGACTTCCATGATAAAAATTGTTGCGCGACTTTGGTGCGACAAGAAGTCGCGCGACAACTGTCGTCGTGTAGCCCTA
Organism: Rhinella marina; assembly: GCA_900303285.1. Lineage (NCBI taxonomy): Eukaryota > Metazoa > Chordata > Amphibia > Anura > Bufonidae > Rhinella > Rhinella marina. The sequence continues at coordinate 10,462 of ONZH01030374.1, read as the reverse complement.
GTCTTAGTTGGAGATTTGATTAGTGCGATGTGAATCTACTTTATTTTTATTTAGTTTTTCTAGGGAAGCTAGACTGGATAAGATATCTTTAATCTTATGTTCTCTGTTTAAGTATGTGATCTTGCTGGATAAATATGCCTCTCATGAACGCTTTATGGGCGTTCCATAAACTGTATGGGTTAGACACAGAGGGAGTATTAATTTTGAAATAGTCAGATAGAGCTGATTGTAGTGCTAACTTGGAGGTAGGATTTTTGAGAAGGTATGGGTTACATCTCCAAAGGGTATCTCTCACGTTCAAAGTTTCTTGAATTGAGAAGGAAATGGAAGCGTGATCAGACCATTTGTAGGAGGGACCTACTGAGCAAAAATAAATCAATGCGAGAGTAAGTGTTATGGGCTGCAGAAAAGAAGGAGTAATCTCTTTCTGACCCATGGTGCTATCTCCAAACGTCATATAGTTTTTCTTGCAGAAGAAATGGGGCCAGGGAGTGGTGTTGAGACCTATTGGGGGCCGTGGAGTCAACTTGGGTGTCAGGTACTGAGTTAAAGGGGTTCTCCGAGTTATATATATTGATGACCTGTCCTCAGGATAGGTCATCAATATCAGATCGGCGGGGGGTCAGCTGTTTGAAGAGGAGGCGCGCGCCGTATCAGCGCTGCCTCCTCTTCACTGTTTACATGCTGTCCGACATGGGGGTAGTGGTGAGTAGGTGTAATTACACCTCACCGCCCCATTCATTTCTATGGGAAGAATCGCTTCCATAGACTTGTATGGGAGCGATTCTTCCCATTGAAATGAATGGGGTGGTTAGGTGTAATTACACCTACTCATGACTACCCCTGTGTCAGCCAGCATGTAAACAGTGAAGAGGAGGCAGCGCTGATACGGCGCGCGCCTCCTCTTCAAACAGCTGATCGGCGGGGGTGCCAGGTGTCGGACCCCCGCCGATCTGATATTGATGACCTATCCTGAGGATAGGTCATCAATATATGAGGATAGGTCATCAATATATATAAATCGGAGAACCCCTTTAAAATTCAGCAGATTATGAGATGGTCTTGTTTTATTTTGGAGATTTTTCACATAAGCTTGAAGAGGAATCTATGCTGATGGCGATTTGGGGCATACAGAGAAACAATTGTATATAACATGTTATTGAGATTACATACTAAGATAACATATCTCCCATTGGGGTCGGATAGGGAAGATATGGATTGAAAGGCCAAGGCCGTGTTGAAAGGCTGTGTTCTTTATAGCTACAATGACACCTCTTTGCTTTTTGCGGTAATGGGACTGGTAAATATGTGGGAATAAAGGGTGTCTGATACAATGAGCATCAGCTAACAAGATGTGCGATTCTTGAACACAGAAGACATCTGCAGACAGGTGAGTTGCCTCTGACCACATGTGCGATCTTTTCTGAGGACTATTCAGTCCTTTAGCATTTACTGAAACTAACTTAAGTACCATCTTGTAATTCTAAAAGTGATTACATTCAGTATCTCTGCATATTGGTAAGACTCTGGTGCCTTCATCTCTAAGTTGCAGCATTGCACAACAAATGTCAAATAAATCAGGAAAGAAAACATTATCTGGCAATAAAGGTTAAAAACCAGAAAAATAGAAAGAAACAATACCAGCAGTAGTGGTAACCTAGAGTAATGGGGGAAAGAGTTTAGCATGAATCCAGAGCATAAGACCGCTCAAGGCGACACCTACGATGGATTTGAAGGAGTCAATGCTTCGTTTTCCTTTTGGAGGTAACAGTGTGCCACTCTGGCTCTAGGTGTTGTGGAGGATGACCAGGGGGGTCCATCTGATCCGGAATTCTCATGTTGCATGAAGCTAGTAGCGCCTGTCTCCACTGATGGAACTGTGTACTGGACTCCATTGCAGGTGATAACTAGCTTAACAGGGAAGCCCCACTTGTAGAGAATTTTATGTTCCCTTAAAGATCTATAGATATCCTATAGAAGGACGCCTTTCTATACAGCCCCACTATTCAACCAATGGCCATGATCAAGGTCCGGGAGGACCGAAACGTTAATGTTGGCCTTGACAAATATGGATTAAAGCGTCCTACTAATTTGCATAATACAATTTGTGTGCCGTGATTGAACTCTCAACTTGAAGTGGGTTTTTACCCGATCACTGAGCACCATTCGGAAGTGGTGTGCCTACCAACCTTTTCATGGAAAACTTGCAAGGCCTCGGTAAGGTGCCACTCCGCTGTCCTCTCCTCAGAGAGAGAGTCTGTGGGAGGCGTCTCCTGCAGCCTAGGCCATCGTTGGAGATGGCAGGAAAGGAGGGGAAGTCCCAGACCCTGCGCTTTCCCGGTCCACTTCTTTCTCAAAATAAAAGTCCAGTTTCCCCTGTTTGGGGTGTTGTTGCTTACCCCTGGTCATCATGGAAGCAAAAGTAGGGCACTACAGGTCAACTTGAGTGCTGTGAACCTGGGAAAAGTTGCTTTGAAGCCGCTTCGTGTCAGAGCTAAGAGATCAGGCAGCCATTCAGCTCAGCAGCCAAGCTACGCCCCTCTTTACTGCTGATTTTAATGACTCAATTTTTTAAAAGTTTATTATAGTTCTGAATTTGCCATTTTACTTTTTTACTAGGAATAGATGTGAGTAATGTTCCATTCCTTCGTCCATTTGGGGATCTCATTGTTCCTAGGCATAATAATTCTCTTACAGGAAGTTATTCTGATTGCCTGATTGGAGTCGGGAAGGAATTTTTTTCCCTAAAGTTGGGAAAATTGGCTTCTACCTCACAGGGGTTTTTTGCCTTCCTCTGGATCAACTTGCAGGATAACAGGCCGAACTGGATGGACAAATGTCTTTTTTCAGCCTTAAACTATGTTACTATGTTACACCATCGGACAGACAGGACTTCTGACATGTGGGGAGGTGGGTTACTGTAAATTTTTGAGGGGGAAGAGATGTTGATTATCCATTTCTATTATAATTTACTCTCATGTGTCTTTGAAGGAGCGGAGTCTTCCCCCTACCTGGATGGCGTCATTGCTTAGAATAGGAGGAAGCCTCCCCTTTGTTGGGGTTAATAACGAAATTTCTTCTTTTACCCTCTTTTGCATAACTTCATCTCCCCAATTTTCCTAAGATTTTTTGTCCTCTTGTTGATACTGCTTGCCTCAAAAAATTTTTTTACGATGGTCGCATTTACTAAGATCTTATCAAGGTCAGGACAAAAAACATATTGGGGAGGATTTATCATTAGGAGAATATTTGAAGTCAGTTTTGCTTCAGTCTGTGTTGGAGTACTTTGTGCCACATTTATCAAATGTCACAGGTTGTTTGATAAATGTGGCTTGTCCTTAAACCTAACGCTTCTGTCTAGAGAAGCTACTCCACTTTTCCTACTCCACCCTCCTCCTGGAGTGAGATTGCGACTATTTTGCGACCTTTTAAAAAAATCGCAATGATAAATCTGGAGTGAAACTCATTAACATAGCTAACCACACCCACTTTCCCACCCATATTACAAAACTGGAGAGAGTGGTGTACACATGCAAAAAGTCGCAAAATTTTGCGCAATTGCATACATTTTGCGCACGGGAGTGCAAAAAAAGTTGCAAAAGCCCTATTTTGCGACTTTTTGATGCCAGAATTCTGGAGTGATGGTATGATAAATCAGGGCCATTGACTGTGGAAACAGATATCAACTTATTTTTGAAGTGATATCGCCTGACCAATGCTTGAGCCACAGTATCCTTCTAATGACATTAGAGAGTACAGCTCTACGGGCAGAAAGCTGGACAGACTCAGCCAAAGTGTCTGCTAGGAAACTAGTTGCCATCTTTAAGAGTGTTAAACTCTCCAATATCTGGTGTATGGGGGTTTTGTTAATCAGATGAAGCTTCAAATGCTCCAATCATAAATTAAATGTGCAAGCTACACATGTCACAGCTACTCTGGGTTTTAGTAAAGCAGCTGTGGCCTCCCAGGTTTTCTTTAGATTTTCTGCCTTTCTGTCCATGGGATCTTTTAATTGTGCAGCGTCTTCAAAGGTGAGAACTGTATGGTTTTCTACTTTGGCCACTGGTGTGTCAACCGTAGAAATAGATTCCCAGTCTGTACAATCTTCCTAATCAAACTTGTAACGTCTTTTGATGCCATAAGGAATTAAAGGGGTTTTGTCACTTCAGCAAATAGCATTTATTATGTAGAGAAAGTTAATACAAGCCACATGCTAATGTATTGTTTTTATCCATATTACTTCATTTGCTGTCTGGATTCACTTTTCCATCACATTAAACATTGCTCATTTTCATGGTTACAACCACCCTGCAATCCATCAGTGTGGCTGTGCTTGCATACTATAGGAGAAAACAAAACAAAACTCACAAAAACAAAGGATAAAAAAATGATAAAAAACATCCTGCATGATGTGATAATGATTGCGGATGTCAGTGGCTATATATATCAAAGTAAATCACAGAAAAATAATATTATTAGTGCACAAAAATAGATGCAAACAATATATACTGTATAAACTAAGACCTCATTCTGATATGATAAAATCTGAGACTCTTAGCCAGTGATATAAGAACACCAGTGGTTAGGAATGGTATAATCCACCCCAAAACTATTCCCATGTATGAACATCAGAAGTTACAACAGTTCATTAGAGTTGAATGTAATGCCATTATTTAATGATTTTTGACAGCTGCTGCACCACAGAGGAGCGCCTCTCACCCTCCTCCACCCCAGCGACAGAGGACCCCACCTGCCCCTCCAACACCACCACCCCAACTTCCAGAGGTAGAAGGTAGGTAAAATAAAAAGTGTAATGGGTGGACCTTCTGTCATCGAAATATAAGCTAAATTTATGTTTTATCTTTTGTAGCTCCAACCGTCAGGGAGGAGTTTTCCCCTGGACAATGGGAAGACCACTCAGTGTGGGTGTCCAGTAAGTACAAATCCCAAACTGATCATGTGTGGCCTTCTCAGTGAGCAGTTCAAAGAAAAAAAAGGCTCAATAGATACATGTTACAGAATAACTCGTTCCAGTAGATATACCAAATATATAATGACATGCAATTGCTAAAGTATTCTGATCCAGGTTCTGGTTTTAAATTTTAGAATTTTTTTCGTGGGACAACCACTTTTACTCGATCATAATAATTATATTACTGTTTCCACCCCTACAGATATCCCCACTGACTTGGAAGTGGAGGCAGCCTCACGCCGCTTCAGGACCAGGCTCCATTCTGCCTCCCGGCTTATTCGCGGCCTGCAGCTGGAGCACCAAGAGCTGCAGGAGATGGTGGCCAGACGTCAGCAAAGGCCGGCGTAACCTTTTTTTTTTTTGTTTGTTTATTATATTATTTATTATTTGTAAAAAGTTATTATTTATTACTAAAATATTCTTGTAAAACCTGTGTTTTAAGTGTTTTGTTAACCCTTTAACACCTTCCTGACATAGTGTGAAGAAGATAGGGATGTAAGTTTAGGCCAAAAGCTGAAAAAATTGTCCCACGGCCATTTTCCCATATTAATGAACACAGCGGTTTCTGCCAGCCGAAGTATTAATAAATTACACACACTTCGTTTCACTGATTACAATTTACAGTAAAAGAAAAAGGCTTGGCTTGTTTGGACAACAAGCCTGTACATTCTGCCTTGTAACATAGGCAGTGAAAATTATATGAGCTTTTCATGGCTGCCCCGGCCAGTAGTTGTAGGGGAAGGGGTATATCAGCAGTGAGTGATTGGTAAATACAACACACTGCAGTGGAGTATAACAATCTCCTAACTTGTAACGGGAGTAAAGTGTAAAAATGTTATTTTTTAATTTAATTTTATATATATATATATATATATATATATATATATATATATATATTATTTTTTTGGGAGGGGGGGGATCAGGCTGAAAACCAAATTTAAGAATACTAAATAGAACTATTAGTAACGGTAACAACAGCTACTCTCCTGCTAAGTGTAGAAAACGGAGGCGGAGGTAGACAACAGTGTTTGGTTTTTAAAAGGGTTTTGCTTTGGAGACTTCGGGTTCGCACAGTCCATGACATGACACAAGACATTTGGCAGTAACATTATGGGCCGGCTGACAGCAACAGTGGGAAGACACTCAGACTATTCTGCCCTACAAGGCCTGATCTAATCACCAGCCTCAGCAAGAGGAGCATGAAATTCAGATGTAATCCTGCCTTTATTCATTTTTATAAAGGTGTTTCCTTGCACACTGCCAGGTGACAGTTTTGTCCTTTTGGGTGTCACCACCCCCCAGCGGCACTAAAAACCCTCTCTGACATGACACTTGAGGCTGGGCAGGAAAGAAGCCCTAGTGCATAGTGGGACAGTTCCAGCCACTGTTGTAATCTGCCTGCCCAGAAGTCCAGGGGGTCTGAGAAGAGGCTTTGTGAGCCAGACTGCAGGTACGCCTGAACCTGCTCATAGAGGCGGGTGATCTGGGCCTGCTCACTTGGCTGCAGCTGTTGGGAGGCAGAGAAAAATTACTGCATGATACTAATTAGGCTTAACTGGCTGCTGCTGGTTGTGGCAGGAGGTGGATGACTCTGCCGGACCTCCTTCTCGGACACGCTGGCAGCAGGCTGGGGCTGGCTGAAACCTGTGGCCAGGTTACTACATAGCTTCTCCCGCAATGATGCTAATTTCTCCTCCATTTCCGGTGGAGGAAAACAATCCCCCATGTTGGATTGATACCACGGGTCTGAAACATCGCCAGCCAGGATTCGTCGGTCTGCCTTATTTTTAGGATATGCCTGTCGCTCCGTAAGCATGTGAGCATACAGCTCGCCATCCTGGCCAGCGTGCCCGAGCAGCCAGTTCTTTCCATCTTAGCCTCTCTCAGGGACACCTTAGTCTCATCATCGTCAGCCTCCAGACCATCCAGCTGTGTCTCCTCCTCCTGGTCAACATCGTCATCTTCATTAAAATCCTACTCCTCCCCCTCCTCTAAATGAAGCTCCTCATCCTCATCCTCCACCTGCTCCACAAGGAAACTTTGGCGTTGGGGCTCCCCTACAGTGACAGCATGGCGTGCAGACAGATTCCAGGATTTCCTTCCCCCATTGCCCCCTGCTGCATAAGCGTGAGTGTCTTTTCCAGCACAAGTATTAGTGAAATTACGTCGTTCACACCGCAGCTGTCCCGGCTGACCAATTTTGTGGCTTCTTCTAAGGGCCTTAGAACAGTGCAGGCATCTCGGACCAGCCTCCACTGCTGGAAATCAAAGCCGCACCTGCTCCCTATGGTGGAAGATTCTGGCTGCTGCTGGACAAAATCGTTCTGCTCTACGCTGCTCAAGGAGCCGCTGCAACATATGAAGAGTGGAATTCCACCGGGTCGGCACGTCACCTATTAAGCGGTGTGGCGGAAGACCGTTTTGTCGCTGCAGTTCCAGCAGAGCGTGCCGAGATACATACTGTATGAATGGCTCAAATGAGTGCAAAGCTTTCGCAACTTTGCCAGCACTGTGTGCAGGCCAGTGAATGTTTTGAGAAATCTCTGCACCACTAGATTTAGGACATGTGCCATACAGGGAGCATGCGTGAATTGACCAAGGTTCAGCGCTTCCACTATATTCAGTGCTGCCAGGTTCAGCGCTGCACGGTTCAGCACTGCCGGCTAGGGACCTGCCAGCGTGGCTGAGCGCAAGACATTAGCTCCCTAAAAGCTGGACAGTCAACCAGCTGGTACGGCAGAGACTGCACAGCCAGCAACTTTGTCAGATGAACATTCAGTTTGCGGATTACTTGTGGCGTAAAACTGCTTCCTGGCCACGCACTCGGCAATGGACGGCTGCCGAATAAGAGGAGGTGGAGACATGCATGCAGTGGGCGATGAGGTGTATGTACTAGTTACACCCCTGGATGCAGGCTGAGCTACGGCCCTGGATGCGGCCTGCCTGACAGAAGGGACCCTGGGAGAAGTAACCAGCTCTTCAGTATTAATGGGCTGCTCTAAATTACCAGCATGACGCCGCTTCAGATAGTTCCACAGAACAGTGGTCCCGACATTTGTGGGTTTCCCATGGCTCAATTTCTGTTTACACAAATTACACGTGGCCATACTGCTGTCCCCCGGCAGAGTGGTGAAATACTTCCACACACCCGACGTGCGCCCTCCACAACTGGCCAAGCTTGTAGCCCTTGCACGCTTACACCCTGGTGCCCACTATACTTGGGGTCTCGCTAGTTCCCAAGGAAGGACTGGCCCTGGGCCTAACTCGCCTCTGCCCTCTGTTGCTGCCACTACTACTACTACCACCCTCCTCTTTGGAGATCAAACCCTCCTCACCAGTCCGATCCGCCTCCCAGGTCCTCCGTTCTAACACATCAGATTCATCATCAGACTCCTCCCCACCACTTTTTTCTGACTGCAAATTAGGCTGTTCCCCACCAACCGACAATTCCGGGCAATCCAAACTCTGACTGCCCTCTAAGAAATCCTCAGGGAGGCTGTCCTCTATAAACGCCAGATTATGCGGAGGGATTCGGTGGCCTTTTATTTTATAAATTGCAAAAGGGACACCACTAGGAGGGAGCACTGAAGCCCGAGAGGTGGCACAAAATGACGGGCTTTGCTGGGGCGGAATGGTGGAGCAGGACGAGTCTAACCCCTGGCTACATATGGATACTGTATCAGCAGATGAGCGTGCCATCCACTCCACTACCTCATCTACTTTCTCCTCCACTACAATTTTGCGCCTTGGTGGGTTAGCCTGGTGAAACACCGACAAACTATTACGAATTACAGAAGTAGAAGCTCTGGCTACAGGTCCTTTGGCACTGCTGCCCTGTGCCACCTTCTCCTTTTTTTTTTAGAGCTTGAGGTCTGACTGGAACTGGACCTCTTTTGCGTATCCATTCCAGACACTCTGTTGCCCTGCAGCTGGTCTTTGTCTTTGTCCCTGTCCCTCTCCCTGTCTCTCTCCCAGGCATGGGATTCAGCCAGTTCCCTCCGGTTCTCCAGATCCAGTTGTTAAAATTACAGCCTGATCGGAGAACCGGGTTACCGGCTGAATCCTGATCCCATGTGGCAGAAGATGAGCGGTTCCATTGTGGAAGCGCTCATCTCCCTACATTCATCTGTATCGCTGTCGTCAGGACAGCGATACAGATGAACCCTGCTGCAGGGAGAGGCGTCTCCCTCTCCTGTCCCTCTGATAGGCTGCAGAGGCCAGCGCTGGTGGCGCGATGACGTCATCGCGTCCGCCTGAGCCGGACTTGGTGCTTTTTTTATGTGGCGTTCTATGGGGGCTTCAACTGGGGGAATTACTGGAACATAATGGGGGACACTATGGGGGCATTGCTGGCACATGATGGGGGCATTACTGGCACATGATGGGGGACACTATGGGGGCATTACTGACACATGATGGAGAGACTAAGGGCGCATTACTGGCACATGATGGGGGACACTATAGAGGCATTACTGGCACATGATAGGGGATAGTATGGGAGCATTACTGGCATATGAGGGGGGACACTATGGGGGTATTACTGACACATGATGGAGACACTATGGGGGCATTACTGGCACATGATGGGGGACACTATAGGGGCATTACTGGCACATGATGGGGTACACTATGGGGGCATTACTGGCACATGATGGGGGATACTATGGGGGCATTACTGGCACATGAGGGGGGACACTATGGGGGCATCTACTGGCACATCATGGGGACACTGTGGGGCATCTACTGGCACATCATGGGCCACTATGGGGGCATTTATACTGACACATCATGGGCCACTATGGGGGCATTTATACTGGTACACTTTGGGAAATTTACACTGGCACATCATGGGGACACTTTGGGGGGCATTTATACTAGAACATTATAGGGCACTATGGTGTTGGAGGGGGAAAGAACACATTATGGAGGCACAATGAAGGGGCATTTATACTGGCGCATTATGGGGGAATCTTATACTGGCACATTATGGGGGCACTGTGGGGAAGGAGAAGGAGCACTTCTGGGGGCATTTTATACTGGCACATTATGGGGGCACTATGGGGATGGGGAGAGGAGCACTATGTGTGCATTTACTGGGGGCTTTATATAGGGGCAATTTACACTTGCACACATCATGGGGGCACTATGTGGACATTAGCTGGGGGCACTAAGAATTTTTTTGTACTTCAACACAGAGCGGGAGCATTTTTGAACTAGTGCACATTATTAGGGGGGATTTTTTGTACTTGTGCTCATTTTAAATGGCCAGTTTGCCCCTCACAGTAATAGTTCTCCCCAAAGTCCCACTAATAGTAAAAATTCTCTGCCAGGGTGCCCTTAGTAGTAATTAGAGATGAGCGAGTAGTGTTCGATCGAGCCGGTATTCGATCGAATACTACGCTATTCTGCATACTCGATTTCAATCGAGTATAACGGCGATGGCGCACTTAGAATTCGTTTCCCCTCCCACCTTCCCTGGCGCTCTTTTTC
>ONZH01030373.1:0-57222 GCA_900303285.1 Rhinella marina | reverse complement strand
GAGCACCTAATACACCACTAATGCCTCTCTCTGTCCCTACTCCAGCAGCTATCCTGAATACAGCAGCCGTTCTCTGTAAAGTCTATATTGTAGTAAAGCTATCACTGAAGTCCACTGTAGTAGCCCTGATAAGGGCCTTTTAATCACGCTCCTGCCTGTCCAACAGCTAAAATCTGTCTCTCCCTTCTCCAGCCTCTGTCCCTGACTAAGTTCACGCAGCATATGCGTACGAGCAGGAAGAGCTGAGTTTTTATGATTCGAGGTCACATGGTTTTTCCAGCCAATCCATGTAGACGCTGTTTTCGCGCTGCCAGCGTGCTCAGCGTGCCTGTCATACCCCCCCTGCATGTTGATTGGTGGAAAAAGAGCGCCAGGGAAGGTGGGAGGGGAAACGAATTCTAAGTGCGCCATCGCCGTTATACTCGATTGAAATCGAGTGTGCCGAATATCGTAGTATTCGATCGAATACCGGCTCGATCGAACACTACTCGCTCATCTCTAGTAAGTAACTGGCTCAGTGATAGAAAACAGAGGGTGGTTATTAAAGGCACATACTCAGATTGGGTCACTGTTACTAGTGGGGTACCACAGGGGTCAGTATTGGGCCCTATTCTCTTCAATATATTTATTAACCACTTCCCATCCGGGCCATTTACCCCCTTCCTGACCAGGCCTAATTTTGCAAATCTGACATGTGTGACTTCATGTGGTAATAACTTTGGAACGCTTTTGCTCATCCAAGCGATTCTGAGATTGTTTTCTCGTGACACATTGTACTTCAAGTTAATGGTAAATTTGAGTCGATAAGTTTTAATTTTATTTATAAAAAATTTCAAAAGTTAACGAAAATTTGAAAAAATTCACTGTTTTCTAAATTTGAATCTCTCTGCTTTTAAGACAGATAGTGATACCCCATAAAATCCTTTTTAATTTATATTCCCCATATGTCTACTTTATGTTGGCATTAAAGTTGAGCGAACGTGCTCGTAACGAATGCCCGCAGGCATTCGTGCGCTGGAATGCCCGCAGGCATCTGGATCCGTCCTCACCTGACTGTAAGTCAATGAGGACGGATCCGTGTGTCATACCAAACGGATCTGTCCCCACTGACTTTCATTCGGGTGAGGAGGACAGATCCGTTTGGTGTCACACACTAGTGTGTGATACCAAACGGATCGGCCCCCATTGCCTTACAGGCAGGTGAGGACGGATCCGAATGCCTGTGCAGCGAAGCGCAGGGGATCTGAGCGCTACAGTGCTCGTTACGAGTACGTTCACTCAACTCTAGTTGGCATCATTTTGGTAGTGTCATTTTATTTTTTTTAGGACAGTAGAAGGTTTAGAATTTTAGATGCAATTTTTGCAAATTTTCAAAATCAATTTTTTTAAGGACCAGTTCAGTTCTGAAGTCAGTTTGTGAGGCTTACATAATAGAAACCACCCATAAATTATCCAATTTTAGAAACTACACCCTTCAAACTATTCAAAACTGGTTTTAGAAATGTTGTTAACCCTTTAAGTATTCCACAGGAATTAAAGCAAAATAGATGTGAAATTTCTAAATTTCACTTTTTTTGCAGATTTTCCATTTTAATCATTTTTTTCCTGTACCACATCAAGGGTTAACAACAAAACAAAACTCAATATTTATGACCCCGATTCTGCAGTCTGCAGAAACACCCCACATGTGGTCGTAAACTGTTATTTGGGGATACGCCAGGGCTCAGAAAGGGAGGAGCAGCATCTGCATTTTCTAACATGGAATTTTTTTGTCATGGTTTTTAGGAGCGATAACTTTTTAATTTTTTTGTGGACTGAGCTGCGTGAGGTCTTATTTTTTGTGGGACAAGCTGTGCTTTTTATTGGCACCATTTTGGGGTGCATCCGGCTTTTTAATCTAATTTTTGGGAGGTTAACAAAAAAAAAAGCAGTTTAGGGGCATTTTTCTATATTTTTTTTTACACCGTTCACTTGATGGGGTAGATCATATGATATTTTTGTAGAGCCAGTTGTTACGGACACAACAATACCAAATATGTCTATTTTCTATTTTATTTTTTTTGCGTTTTACACAATAAGAGCATTTTTAGAAAAAAATCATGTTTTTGTGTTGCAATTTTTTAAGAGCCTTTTTTTTTCATTTTTCTGGATATGACCTTGTGTGGGGGCTCATTTTTTGCAGGATGAGGTGACGTTTTTATTGATATCATTTTGGGATGCATACGACTTTTTGATTGTTTGATATTATGTTTTTTAGTAGGTGAGGCGACAAAAAAAAGCAGCAAAGTTTTGGCATAATTGTTATTAGATTTTTTTATGCAGTTCACTTGATGGGGTAGATCATGTAATATTTTTATAGAGCTGGTCGTTTCGGACGCGTTGATACCAAATATGTCTATTTTATTTATTTATTTTTATTTGTAACATTTTTTTAATGACATATTTGGGGGGAAATTATTTTTTTTTATATGTGATTTTTTTTTTATATATAATACTCTATTTTTTTTATTATTTTTTATTTTACACTTTGTGTCCCCCACAAGGTCATACAAGACCTCAGGGGGACATTTAACTTCACTTATTTATTTATTTTTTTTAGAATATATATTTTGATGTGCACACTTCTTATCTGTTGTGCATGGACATATGGTTGAATGGTCGATGTAATGGTTTAAGGTGGTGGTTTAGTGGCGAATATTCACAACAATAATAGATCTATTGCATAAATGTGCCGTATACCTGTATATAAATGATGGTCTTGAATGAATAGGCGGTTAAAAAAAATATTTATTGGGATATAAGCAAATAGGGTTTAAAAATATGCTAGTAATAGAAATGTGTATAAAAAAATATATAAAATAATATAAAAAAATAATAAATTATAGTATATATATGAGGAATATATATATGAAGAACAAACAGTAGTAGTATCAAAAAAAAAAAAAAATGAAAATTAAATGTCCAAAAAGTTGTTGGAGCTCAGCTAGCTGATTGGTTTAAGCATGCATATATAAAAAAAGTTTTTAGTACGTTACCGGTGAGGTGATTTCAAGCAATGTACTCCTCTTATCTTGCTTTAAGGCAATGAGTCCCTTAGATGCTGGGCCCCTTGGTTGGGTGGATATTCCCAGACGTTTTTCAGTGGGATATAGTCTGCTTGTAATCCTCTTGGCAAGGATGAGCAGCAGTTTAGATCGCGGCCTCCGTGGCGTCCCACGTGGGCACGCGCCTCGGGTAAGAAGTGCTGACTCAGCGTTCTCGCAGGCAGCGCTGTAGAAGTAGGGGCTGTTAACGCTGATCGGCTTCGGATGAGGAGCTGTGTCGGCGTCAGCTGATGGTTCTCCGTCCGGACGATATCTTGTCAGCGTTGTAGATGCAGCGGAGGCGCCCGATACTTCATCCAGCGGAGGGTATTTGGCGGCGTGTGTTTGGTCCTCATGCAAGTAGTGCCGCAATTGTTGGCAGATGTTTAGCAGAGGTTTTCAATAACTGTATGCGGGTATACCCTCTGTAGTTGGGGCGTCAGGGTTTCTTTAGTGGGTGCGTGCTGCAAGTCTCCTCAATAGGTCCTCTGTCACCAAACGCGTTTCGGGGCTCTAATGCCCCTTCCTTCCTCACCATTGAAAACCTCTGCTAAACATCTGCCAACAATTGCGGCACTACTTGCATGAGGACCAAACACACGCCGCCAAATACCCTCCGCTGGATGAAGTATCGGGCGCCTCCGCTGCATCTACAACGCTGACAAGATATCGTCCGGACGGAGAACCATCAGCTGACGCCGACACAGCTTCTCATCCGAAGCCGATCAGCGTTAACAGCCCCTACTTCTACAGCGCTGCCTACGAGAACGCTGAGTCAGCACTTCTTACCCGAGGCGCGTGCCCACGTGGGACACCACGGAAGCCGCGATCTAAACTGCTGCTCATCCTTGCCAAGAGGATTACAAGCAGACTATATCCCACTGAAAAACGTCTGGGAATATCCACCCAACCAAGGGGCCCAGCATCTAAGGGACTCATTGCCTTAAAGCAAGATAAGAGGAGTACATTGCTTGAAATCACCTCACCGGTAACGTACTAAAAACTTTTTTTATATATGCATGCTTAAACCAATCAGCTAGCTGAGCTCCAACAACTTTTTGGACATTTAATTTTCATTTTTTTTTTTTTTTTGATACTACTACTGTTTGTTCTTCATATATATATTCCTCATATATATACTATAATTTATTATTTTTTTATATTATTTTATATATTTTTTTATACACATTTCTATTACTAGCATATTTTTAAACCCTATTTGCTTATATCCCAATAAATATTTATTTTAACCGCCTATTCATTCAAGACCATCATTTATATACAGGTATACGGCACATTTATGCAATAGATCTATTATTGTTGTGAATATTCGCCACTAAACCACCACCTTAAACCATTACATCGACCATTCAACCATATGTCCATGCACAACAGATAAGAAGTGTGCACATCAAAATATATATTCTAGATATTCCCTTACACAGTGACTACGGGTATAGTCACAAGATAGTTGCACCTCCGTCCCCATTATTTGAATAGAGGTGAGCCACCATACGTTTTAATTTATTTTTTTTACACTTGATTTCTCCTGTAACTGGGGCTGACATAGTAGCCCCAGTTACAGGGGAAATACATCCCCAGAGAGGCTGTACAGCATAATACTATGCTGTACAGCCTCAGTGCAGGGCTGATCGGGTCTATGAGAGACCCGGCAGCTCCTGCACACTCCTGGCGATCACGTGACCGCCGGGCCGGAACAGGAAGCGCAATAGGCCTTCCTGCTCTGTATACACAGCGCTCGGTCAGCGCTGTGTATACAGCGATCTACAAGGCAGGGACCCCTGGGAACGGTCCCTGCCTTCTCTTTGGGGTACCCTGCTGTCACTGACAGCAGGTACCCCTCTGTGCAGCAGCACGATTAGCGTGCAGCTGCTATTTCTGAATGGACGTTCAGAAACGTCCATTCAGAGATAGATAACCACTTCCCGGACGTTTATATACTATGGGCGGACAGGAAGTGGTTAATGATCTTGTAGAAGGCTTGCACAGTAAAATATCAATTTTTGCAGATGACACTAAACTGTGTAAAGTAATTAACACAGGAGAGGACAGTACACTGCTACAGATGGTTCTGGATAGACTGGAGTCTTGGGCAGAGAAGTGGCAGATGGGGTTTAACTTACAAATGTAAGCTTATGCATATGGGAAGGAATAATAATACAAGTCACCAGTACATACTGAATGGTAAAATATTAGGTAACTCTGACATGGAAAAGGACCTAGGAATTTTAGTGAACAGAAAACTAAGCTGTAGAAACCAGTGTCAGACAGCTGCTGCCAAGGCCAATAAGATAATGGGTAACATCAAAAGGGGCATAGATGCCTGTGATGAGAACATAGTCCTGCCACTTTACAAATCACTAGTCAGACCACACATGGAGTACTGTGTACAGTTCTGGGCTCCTGTGAACAAGGCAGACATAGCAGAGCTGGAGAGGGTTCAGAGGAGGGCAACTAAAGTAATAACTGGAATGGATGGACTACAGTACCCAGAAAGATTATCAAAATTAGGGTTATTCACTTTAGAAAAAAGACGACTGAGGGGAGATCTAATAACTATGTATAAATATATCAGAGGTCAGTACAGAGATCTCTCCCATGATCTATTTATCCCCAGGACTGTGACTGTGACGAGGGGACATCCTCTGCATCTGGAGGAAGGAAGGTTTGTACACAAAGGATTTTTTACTGTAAGAGCAGTGAGGAGGTGGTGATGGTGAATTCACTAAAATAGTTCAAGAGGGGTCTGGATGTATTTCTGGAGGGTAATAATATTACAGGTTATAGTTACTAGAGATGGGTCGTTGATCCAGGGTTATTCTGATTGCCTGATTGGAGTTTGGAAGGAATTTTTTCCCCTAAAGTGAGGAAAATTGGCTTCTACCTCACATGGGTTTTTTGCCTTCCTCTGGATCAACTTGTAGGAAAACAGGCCGAACTGGATGGACAGATGTCTTTTTTCGGCCTTATAAACTATGTTACTATGTTACTAGGATGACTAAGGGTGACATTATTGAACTAAGGTGGGCAAGAATGAACTAAGGAGCACTAAAGGGTGCATGACTGTACTAAGGAGCACTAAGGTGGATATTACTGCACTATGGGAGGTATTAAGGGGGCATTACTATACTAAGAATCACTAAAAGGAACATTACTGCACTAAGGTGGATATTACTGCACTATGGGGGGGGCATTAATGTACTAAGGATCACTAAAGGGGGCATTACGGCACAGTTTCTGGAGTACTTTAATCAGTAATTGCTTTCTTGCTCTAGATGTCTCAAAGATGATACTAGTACTCTAGATGGTACTCTGCTGAATCCGATTATGTAAGTTTTATCTTCTTACTCACTTCCATTCTGATGCTGTGGTCCCACAAACCTGCAGTAAAATGCAGAGAGAGGACTCTGGTGCTCACTCATATAATGAAGAGGACTCACAGAAGAGTCCTCTGAATACGTTTTACTGCTGGTTTGTGGGAGCACAGCGTCGGAATGGAAGTGAGTATGAAGATAAAACTTACATATTCGGATTCAGCATCATTTACACTATACAACGCTTACTCTAGTTCAAGGAGTATTTCAGAGATGACAGGTTCCCTTTAAGTCCATCTCCTAGCATCGTTAAAGGGGTTGAGTCAGGATAGTTAGCCCTGACCTATCCATACATAACTATTGGGTATACAATACAGTAAATCAGAAGATTACATTAAACTAGTTAACATAACAACAAACCCTTTTGTATTTATTCTGTACTGGATTACTGCACATGTACTAAGGTTCACTAAGGGGGACACTTCTGCAATAAGAGTGACATGAATATATTAAGGGGCATAAAGGGGGACATTACTGAACTAAGGAGGGGGACATTAGTGTACTAAGGAGCACTAAGGGGGACACTACTACTCTAAGGGAGAAATTGTGGCACTAAGGGATAGGGTGGACTGGAAACCTAAAGTGGCTCTGATAACCTAAAAGTGGAGAGTCCAAATTGACAGATGGTGGGGCAACACAAGTAGGTCAGGCGAATACCAGTAGGTGGGGCCAGCAATACTATAGTGCAGCATAAAATACCACCCCTGCAGAACCATTGTAGCACAAAATACTGCCCTCACTGCAGTATTCCAGTGTATCACTGTCCTGAGGAGGGTAATGCAGATGAATTCAGGGCACCTGTGGCCATTGGTCAGGTGAATAAGAATCTGATGCTTGTGCATTAATTACTTGTGAGAGCATCAGCTCATTATGTATCTGGCAGCAGTTGTGAGTAGGGCCAGGCAGCCCTGTGCATTGGTGGACCGGAAAATTTCCCTGTAGGTTCTATGGCCAGTCCACCCCGGCTAAGGGGCTGCTAAGGAGCACTAAGGAGGCATTACTGTATTAAGGGTAACTAAGGGGACATTATTGTATTAAAAGGTACTAAAGGTACATTATCGTATTAACAGGCACTAAGGGAGAAAATATTGGTGTAAGGGGCACTAAGTGGGACGTTTCTATAGTATGGGGCACAAAGGAGAATGTAACTACTGAGAATACTGGAAAAATGAGAACCCAAGACATGAGTCATGGTATGGTGGCCTAGGCCTGGTGAACAAAAATGGCAAAATGAACAATCGTAGTCACAGAAAACGTCATCTGTAACTCACTGGGTAAAACTGTACTGTATTCACATATATAATCTAATATATAAAGCTGAGTGTATGTGTGTGTGTGTGTGTGTCTACTGCTACCCACTCTGTTTACTCCTAAATTACTAAGGCATCAACCTGTGATTCAAAAGAAGGATTTAAAAGCCCTACCTCCAGGTCCAACTAAGTCACGCCCCTGACCTGGTCAGGCCACGCCCCCTCTCATTCTGCAGCTGACAGGGATTGCAAAAATAAAGGTCAAAATCACCTTCTGTCGCTGCAGGGGTGGGGGGAGGGTGACTTTCTCCCTGCAGCTCATTGCTCAGACTGCACAGTGCTGCTGTGTGAGTGGGGTGTTCAAAAGGACATCCCTGTGTCCATCAAGGCCTTGCGCATGACAGAATTTAATCGTGTGGCTTCATTGGGATGGGGGCACTGCTTCACGTTTGAGGGAATGGTCGGTGAGGTCTGGCTTTCTGGGTTGAAGACAGTGGCCACTCTAGCTGCTGTGGAGGTCACAGATTAGATTAAATATACCCGGGCGAAGCCGGGTCTTTCAGCTAGTCTAATATATAGAGCTGAGTGTGTGTGTGTGTGTGTGTGTGTGTATGTGCGCTAAAGGAATCCGCACCGCTGCAGCTACAATCACGAAATTTGGCACACATGTACATCAGGTGTCTGGGAAGATTTTAGAGCGGTTCTCAGCTCCCCAGGACGTACCGTTCCTGAGATATTCCCAAAAAATGCATTAGCCAATAGAAGCCTGGTCACATGACCCTTATCAGCCATTAGAAGCTCACAGGCAATCTCCACACACCAGGTTTCTATGACAACCTAGTCGGTTCACTGCTGTAGGTCTGCATTAAAGAGGCAGAGCACTGTGGATGACAATGGTAAAGGGATATTCCGGTTACAATAACTATAACTTATGTTTTAGACTAACTCATCATCAATCATTACTTCATATAATGTAAATTTCACATATTTACTGTTCAGTAGTAATAAAAGATGTTTTCTTCCACTGCTACCCACCTTCCTCCTAAATTACTATGGCATCGACCTGTAATTCAGGCCATCTTCAAAAGAAGTACTTAAAAGCCACACCCTGAGGTCCCACTAAGTCACGCCCCTGACTCATACAGGCCACGCCTCTTCCATGCTGCAATTGACCGGGATTAAAAATATAGGTAAAAATCGCCTTCTTTCAGCTGCAGGGATGGGGGGAGGGTAACTTTCTCCCTGCAGCTCATTGCTCAGACTGCACAGTGCTGCTGTCTGAGAGTGAGCTGTTCAAAAGGACATCCCTGTGTCCAGCCAGGCCCTGCGCATGACAGAGGACAGGGAGTCTGAAAGCCAGACTGTCCAGCCTAAAACAAGACCTCTGGCCACCCTAGGGGCAGGCTGATGTTAGGGTGGCCAGATGTCCGGCTTTAGGCTAAACAGTCCAGTTTTCTGGCTACCTGTTCTCCGTCCGACGCAGTGCCTGGACAGACACAGGGATGTCCACCCTTTCAGTAGCTCACACTTAGACAGCTTCTCCTCTGTGTCTTCACGGAGCCAGGGAGGCGTGGCCTCATGTTTAATGGTGTGTCTTCATGGGAACTGGGGGCGCTGTTTCACGTTTGGGGGAATGGCCGGTGAGGTCTGGCTTTCTGGGGTGAAGACAGTGGCCACTCTAGCTGCTCTGGAGGTCACAGTTAAAGGGGAGGGCTGCTGTAGAGGTCACTGTTAAAGGGGTGGGCTGCTGTAGAGGTCACTGCTAAAGGGGCGGGCTGCTGTAGACATCACTGTTAAAGGGGCGGGCTGCTGTAGAAGTCACTGTTAAAGGGGCGGGCTGCTGTAGAGGTCACTGTTAAAGGGGTGGGCTGCTGTAGAGGTCACTGTTAAAGGGGTGGGCTGCTGTAGAGATCACTGTTAAAGGGGCGGGCTGCTGTAGAGGTCAATGTTAAAGGGGCAAGCAGCTGTAGAGGTCACTGTTATAGGGGCGGGCAGCTGTAGAGGTCACTGTTAAAGGGACGGGCAGCTGTAGAGGTCACTGTTAAAGGGGCGGGCTGCTGTAGAGGTCACTGTTAAAGGGGCGGGCAGCTGTAGAGGTCACTGTTAAAGGGGAAGTCGCTGTGGAGGTCTCTGTTAAGGGGGCTGGGAATGATGGAGGTCAGTTAAGGGGACTGTAACCTATGGTCAGTGTTAAGGGGTGGTTGCTGTAGAGGTCACTGTTAAGGGGGCAGGCCCCTGTTGAGGTCACTATCAAGGGTGTGGGTGCTCTGGGGAACTCATTGTTAAAGGGGCAGGCTGCTGTGAAGTTCAAAGTTAAGGGGGTGGGCTACTGTGGAGGTCCAATTTTAAGAAGATAGGGCATTGTGAGAGTGGTCAGTGCTAAGGGGTGGGGGGCTGTGGAGGTCACTTTTAAGGGGGCAGAGTACTGTAGATATCACTGTTAAGTGTTAGTGAATACTGTCAATATCTTTTAACGATACATACAAGCATCAAATGAAATAGATTAAATATACCTGTGCAAAGCCGGGTCCTTCAGCTAGTCATTGTCATTGGCTTTGTGTTTGTATTCTGGCAGTATTTTTTGGCTGGTATTATTGGCAATATTAGTCTTGATTTATTTGGTGTTATTCACTAATATTATGGTGATAACGTGTTAGTCGTATAGTTGTATTATTTGTTAATATATTGCTGTATTATTTAGAGGTGTGTTACATATAGGGATTTTTGGGGGCGTGGGAGTGGGTCATCTTTATAGACCTAGCAAAATCATAGGGTCTCAAATCCAGGTCCAAAATTTTTCCAGGCCATCAAAACATACAAAACTCACAACCCGAATGTAAGTATCACTGCCGTTAATATCCCATCTTTACTGTGTGAAATTGGGTGACGGTTATATGGCATTTTTTCAGTATGGTCAGCATGCACTGGAAAAGCTTTTGATGTCCATGTAAAATGTATCCATAGGGCCCAATAGACCAGTGGATGCCATGGTCAATGATTGAGTGGACAGACTGGTGTATCAAGCCTGAAAAGAGTATGTGGTGAAGAGGAAGGGCCAAACAGCAGCAGTAGGGTACAGTGTTCCATCTAAGTTGTGCACTCTGAGAAGGAAAGGGTTAAAAAACATCCTGACAAGGATTAATGTGCTCGATAACAGCTTTAGGGCTCATGCACACAAACGTATTTTCTTTCTATGTCCATTCTGTTTTGTTTGCGGACAGTATGCGGAACCATTCATTTCAAAGGGTCCGCAAAAAAAAAAAAAACGGAAGTTACTCCGTGTGCATTCCATTTCCGTAAGTCTGTATTATCATTTCGCAAAAAAATAGAACATGTGCTAATTTTGTCTGCATTGCGGACAAGGATAGGACTGTTCTATTAGGGGACAGCTGTTCTGTTCCGCTAAATATGGAATGCACACAGACGTCATCTGTATTTTTTGTGGATCCATTTTTTGCAGACCGCAAGATACATACAGTCGTATTCATGAGTCCTTACCTGCAGCAGAGTTTGGAATTTTTAACTCTTTCAAATCCAGAGAACACAGTTTAGAGAGAACAGTGGCAGGTGAATGATGAGGTGAGTACTTACCATTTGTTGTTTGCCTCTTTTACCCCTTTAATATCATGTTTTGCCCAACCATGTAAGTGTCCATTTTTTGTTCTTTCTGTTTACCCCTTAAAAGGGGTTCTCCGGGAATTAATAAAATGAAATTACTGAAAATGTCAAAATATTACCTTAATATAAACACATTTCCAAATAGCATTTATTACTTATAATGGCTTGTTTTTTTTGTTTTGTTTTGTTTTTTTTACAGTCAGTCTTTACAGTTGTCTTACAGCCAGACATGTTTGTGAGACAGGGGGGTGGAATAGCTGATCATCTGGGACACATATAGAAAAAAGATTTTATGCTTTTCCCATTATTGATTACAATATAACATACAAGGATTAAAAGAAATGTGGATATTAAGGGAGATAATGATTATTTATTGCTCTTGATTTGTTATTTTCTACATTTAGTGTTCTTTTTAACCTTAGCAAACCATAGACTATTCAGGTGGATTTATTTATTACTTATATTTGGTAACTATTGTTAAAATGTACCTCTGATTATATATTTTATATATGTTTTATCATTACTGTTTCCGTTAAGATCTTTTCCTATACAGCTTTAAACTCATACTTAAAGGGGTTGTCCCACGAAAAATATTCTACAGTTTTCAAACCAGCACCTGGATCTGAATACTTTTGTAATTGCATGTAATTTAAAATTTATTATAGCTACTGAGTTATTCAATAAAATGTATCTGTATAGCACCACTTAATTTATCATTTCTTTGACCTGCTCACTGAGCAGGCCGCACATGCTCTGTTTCATCTTTTAACTGCCTCCTGAGCTGTGATAGGGAGAGCATGGACACGTCCCCTGAGCTGCAGCAGAAAAGACATTCCCCTTGAGCTGTCAGCCTGATATAAATCTAGCAGAGCAATGAATGGGGAGATCTCTGGATCCATGTGAGGTACTGGGCTGGTTCTAGCTTTGTTAGAAAGGTATTGTCATGTACTAAATGATGTCTGATTTTAATTTTTTACATTATTCATGGGCTAACCCCTTTAAATGTAAATCTACTACTGGTCTTTGGCCACTGCAAGAATAAGTATACTGAAGATGGATTTCTACAGATCTCATCAAAAATAAATTTGATTGGCAATATAAATTGAACAGCTTCATAACTAATGTAAATGTGATACAAACTAACCTGGGATGAGCCAGCATACGGAGAAGGTGAACAGAACATATTCTACGGCAATGGCTATTTTTCTAAAGAAAAGCTTCAGAGGATATAAAAGGCAAATCAGCGCCTCGGTGACACCAGCCACTATCATATAAATTGGTACATATGGCTGGTCAGGGCAGTTATCTTTGTGTATTACACCTACAGAAAGATGAAAAGAATAGACAAAAATAACCTGAGTGTAAAATACAGCCTTCAGTAATCAGTTCTTCAGCAGCTTTACACTGTCCTTGCTTTACACCACTTTTTTTTTGCAATTTTTTGTTTTAGATTTGTCACAATACAAAAACATATGAAGCAAATAACAATAAAAGAAACATGAATATAATACATAATAATAACGGATCTATCAGACCAAACGGGGTTACGAAGCAGAAATCTTTTGTAAACAAGTGTTACCTAAGGCCCATAGTTGGAGCTCATGCACATGGCCGTTGTGCAGCCATTTTGTACATTGGGGACCGCAGTTTGCAGTCCCCAATGCACGGGCAACATCTGTGTGATGGGCGGGACCTATCAAGATCCATTCAACTTGAATGGGTCTGTGATCCGTACGCACCGCAAAAAATAGAACATGACAGAAACACCACGGAAGCACTCTGTAGTGAAACTGTGGGGTTCCGATCCGTGCTTCCGTTCCGCACTGCATCTCTGGGATTGCGGACCCATTAATCGGGGATGAACATTCCTACGAACGCTAATTCCTGATAATCTACTCGTCTAAGGCCTCGTCCACATTTCCATTTTTCACTGACGTGTGCGGTCCACATTTTCCACAGACAGCAAACGTACCCATTTATTTAAATGTGTCTGATCACATTTCAGTATTTTTTTACTAACTGTGGGTCAGTAAAAAAATCACAGGGACATGTACTACTTGGATCCGTGATGCAGACTGCTTGGTAGACAGAAGTCTATGACAGATGGCGTCTGTGGTGCGTCTGTTTTTTCACTGAAGACTGATAGGAGATTCTTTGGAAATTAGTTTTCAGCTGAGCAACGTCAGTGAATTATGGATGACACAGGTGGTAAAAACAGACACAAGGATGGTAAAAACGGACACACTGACCAACCACGGATCCTTTGCGGACATGTTCATGGATGAAACACATCCACCTTTCTTCACAGACATGTCACTGACACGGAAATGTGAACAAGGCCTAAAGGTGCCCACAGATTACCCAATGAACCAGTGGAAGACTCGTTTATCAGGTGAAATAATTGGACATGCGGACACCTTCATCATCATTCCCGGGCAGCAGATCATGCTGTCTAAACAATGATTTTATATGGGGATGAACAATAGCAGCAGCAATCGCTCGTCCTCATATTGTGGACATGATGTCTGCATGTAAATGCAGCGCTTCACCTCCACTGAATGAGCAGCTGACTGACGATAAGGAATGCTTCCTTCATGGCAATATGCTGCTTGTCTGATGTGCCTTTAGAGTGTTAAAAAAAAAGGAATAGAACTGGAGAACATGAAAAACATGTAAGGCGGGCACATGTTGCGGCACAGCCATAGTCATTGCATTGCTTTGGCAACCAGCCCCAGGCCAATCAGGCTTGGTCCTGGCATCACATGCTTCCTGTGAGTAGGAGGTTTGACAACAGGTGCCTGTGAATGTTTTTCTTAGCGTCACTAGCGTTTATTGTACTATTGTTTGGATTCCTGGTATTCTGACTGTTGGAGTGTCCCTGCCCTTGCTCCTGACTGCCCGTTATTCTGACGTTTTCTCCTTGCACTGACCCCATCTGGCATCTGACTGTGTTTGTATCAAGTGTTGGTTCTGATGTATCTCTCTGGTTTGGACTCCTGTCTGATTTTGACTTATCTTCTGCATTCTGACCAGGCCCTGCTTTTGCCTGTCTGGTTTTGACCTTTTTCTGTCTGTCTATTGTTTTACTTCACTCGATTTAGAACCCTGCACTTAATCAAGTCAGGGACCACAGCCAAGTTGTGGGCCGCCATTTAGGACAGAATATGCAAGTAGTTAGGGACAGTGGTGCGGGTGGAGTACAAGGCTGCACTGTTCCCTAACCTACGTGACATACTAATTTTCAAAACTATAGGGATCGCTTGATTATAGCTGCGGTCATGGGATCATGGAAGTTCAGTACCCTTTGCCGATCAACTCAGACAGAGGACCCCTCCAGAAATCATCACTAGTCACATGACAACACGAAACGGGCTTTGACAATACATCACAGCTTAACAGAAAGCCTACAAACTTCCAGGATCACATGACTGCAGCTAAAATGTGACGATCCTTTCACTTTTGAAAATGAAAGTTGATTAGTAAGTGCTTTATTTTACATTTTAATAGCACTGCTTATAAATTTTTGTCTTTGTAAATCCCCTTTAGTATCCACTGTGTCCCTGGCATTGTTTTTAGCTATACATAGAGTATTACAAAGATTTCTACATTTCATAAGAAATAATAAAAATATTAAAGGGGCTTTCCGGGGTACAGACAATAATGACCTACCCTCAGGACAAGTCATCAGTATCAGATGGGTGGGGACTAGACTTTCGGCACCCCCAGCCGATATCACAGAACTGTTATATCACAAATCTATGTAACAAAATTGCAATTTAATCATCAACAACAGAATTTGTTAAGCTCAGAGACATGATATTGTATACTTCATATGCTACTAGTCAGCTTTTGTACATTAGAATAAATTAAATGGAGAAAAAAAAACTTACAGTGGAATGATTACATTATACATACATTATCTTACCTAAAACAGTCATAGCAACATTAACTCCAAGCCAAATTACTAAGGATGCCCCAGCCCAAAACGCTGCAATGAAATAAAAACAAGGTTAATTCATGTATGTTTACAGCCCGCTGCCTGTACATACTGTATACCGAAATGTCCCGCGGTCTTACATTCACTGTCCGAATCCATCTTAGGAGAATAAAGTGTCCTGCTGCTGAGCTGAACTGAACAAAGGTTTCTTTCCTTGTGTGTTAACACAAATGAAGCAATAATTTTATAGCCATTAATTACTCTTGATAAGAAAAAAGGAAACTCATAAGAATATGCCCATTGTATGAGTAAGAATTAATGTGTCACACTACATAGTACTAAGTATAAAGTTTAGTACAAAGTTTTCTTGGAAGAATATCTGGGACAGGGGCATTGCTAGGATCTCAAAAGATCAGGGGCCCAAGCCTCAATGAATATGGCCCAATTGTCTAAGTCGACCCTCCCCCCGCATTTTACTGTACTTTCTAAACAGCAGCACATACAGTACCTCTCACATCCAGTGCCTCCCAGGCGCCGTCGCCTCTGATGTAGATCTTCTCTGTCATCTTCTCCTTTCAGTCTGGACATCTACTCTCAGCCGTCTCGTCTCTGCAGAGTGTGACACAGGGACATCTTAGCTTCCTCATATTTCTATCATCATCTCCCAACCTGGAGTCCCCATAGTGTTATCCTGCTGCTCGATGTGCTCTCCAATACCCCCAAATACTATTCTGAAGGAAAAATCAGTGCCATACAGATAGTCCCTCCATAGTATTAGTGCTCCTCAAAGTCCCACCAATAGTAATTCCCTTCTAGAATTCCCTCATTAGTAATCCTGTCCCACAGCACCCCAACAGTGATAATGCCCCCCCAAGAGTGCCTCCATTAGTAGAAGAGCCCTCCAGTATTAATCATGCCCTCACAGCGCCCCCAGTAGAAATAAGGCCCCCCTATTGTTCCCCGAGTGGTCATAAACCTCTCTACAGATCCCTCAGCAGTAATAGGGCCCCCCCACAGTGCTCTTAGTAGAAATAAGTTATCTATAACATATATAGTAACATAGGCAAAATACAGGCCCATGTATATAACATCACCCCCTCCCAAGCCTCCTCCAACATGCAATCCCATGTAAACAACACCCCCTCAACATTCAGTCCCATGTAAATAACATCACTCCCTCCCCAGCCGCCTTCAACTTTGAGTTCCATATAAATAACATTGCCCCCTCCCACATCCACCATCAACATACAGTCTCATGTAAATAACATCATCCCCTCTCACAGCCTCCTTTAACAAAAAGTCCCTTGTTACCCCACCTCAGCCACCTCCAACATGCAGCCCCATGTAAATAATATCACCCCCCCTCAACATTCATCCCCATGTAAACATCATTCCACCCCACTCCAACATACAGTCCCATGTAAATAACATCCCTCCATTCAGCCCTAACATACAGTCCTAGTTAAATAACCACAACTCCCAGCATTACTCTGCCTCTCACACTGAGAATCTATCACTTCAGTTATCTCTTCTCATGTAGCAGACTTCACCACAGTTTCATTCCCAGGGACTTCTCTTCACTGCTGAGCACCATCCTCTCCTGCACTGGTCACATGATGGTGATGTGAAGGTAGACCGGCTGAAATACTGAATTTTCCGCTCACAGTATTATGTCATTTGTATATACATGTATTCAATGCTATTTGCCCTTGCAAATATATATATCAGCTTTGCAAGTATTTCTACAGCTGTGCAGCGTGTCTAAAATGTAGCTTATGTCCTGGTACATCCTGATATGGATTCGACTCCCCCGCCCACCTGTTCAGGACCCTGCGGTGGGGTGTATTAACCAAGACATGCGACTAGAAGAACAAAAGAACGTGTGCTTATCAGCTTGCTGGGGAAACAAAACTCCCCACCTTTTCTACTGTGTGTATATGCTTGTGCAATAAACGGAGCAGCCTAGATTACCTCAGCGCCTGAACGTGTTGGGAGACTCCAAACTGACTTTTGTGTTAATTTTGAGATCTTACCATGTGCATAAACGTTCTTTTAATTTGGATGGTTGTATAGGGACCCAGACTGACAGTTCTGTGATAACCTCAATAGGGACTAGCCCAAGAGTTATCAGACATAGCTAAGTGATAGGGACAGTGTAGTGAGTGACAGAGTAGTCACGGAAGGACGCGCTGAATGGTGCTTATCACGCCCATTGAGCGAATCTCCCCGCGATCGAAGATGCGGAGGCTGTAATTTACGAGTATATAACGAGTATATAACGAGTATATATGTATATATACAGCCAGGAACCTTTAATAGCTTCCCTCCCTTCGTGGATGAGAGATAAGGGGTTCGGGTCGGTTACTGATCAGACCGATAAGGCGTCATGTTTACTTTATTGTGCTGTAAGTCTAGTTGAACAAAGAGAAGGCAAAAGATATGTAAAGGATGTAAAGAAACTGTTTAAGATAACTGGGATGCCTCCAGGAGGCAGATTACAGCCCACTGAAGGTTTGATCGATGTAGCAAGAGCCTTCTATAGAACTGCTTTGAATTTGCAAAAAGAAAGATTGTGGAAAGTGTATTGAAGGAAAAGAGAAGTTGGTTAGCAGGGTAATAGGCTGTTGCAAGTTGAAAAATGGTTGATATGGTTTACGTAAGTGACTGATAGAAAGTTGGAGTAGGTTGAGGAAAATGGGCATATTTCTATTGCAAGATGGAGGATTTGAATCCTGGAAAGAACAAAGAAAAAAGTTTGTCATGTGGCACCTTCTTCCTCAATTTTAGTTACAACCCCCTTTTGTGTCTCCTGTAGCTTGTAGTTCTACAATTACCCCTCCTTTTGAATCTGCTGCTCTGCAGGAACACCACCCATCGTGTCTTCAGCTCCTGTGCTCATGTTGAAACCCCCTCCTCAGGAATTCAATCTCACCCATATGGTGGAGGGAGGGGGTGTGAGGAGTAGGCAGATTCGTTGTATATGTGACACAGAAGAGTGAAGATTAATTAATAACTTTCCTTTTTTCTCTTCCTAGCAGCTTGAAAATGCGCAAGAGCAAAGAAAATTGTTTTCATGTGCACACTGTGGTGTGCTTCTGTGTTTTTACAATAAAGATGTGTTGTAAGAGTGAACAAATGAAGACAATGGTATTACTTGCCAGCAATTGATTCACTTAATGAATGTTTCTTTGTACCCCCCAAACAGGATGGTTTTCTGTGTGTATCTGTATCCAGGAAAGCTGTGCTGACTCATTCACTGGAATGTGAATGAATGTAGCTTGAAGTTGTAGTTGTGTTGAATGTGTTTGAAGTTGTGAAGACTGATGGATGCTCAGCAGAGCTGTGTGTGAGTTGTGTGTGGATATGCAGCAGAAAATGAAGGAATGACAATGTGAATGTGTATGGAGTACGACATTTGTTTTTCTTTATATGCGCATTGGGGATTTTTATTTTTCCTTGGGATATTTTGGGTTTTTATTGGTACCAAATGTTTGATCAAACTCTACATTTTATTTTTGAAATTAAAGCAATGAAACGTTTCCTATGGGCCCTTCATGTGTTCATGTCTGTTTGTCAGATCTGTTTGTTTCAATGTTTGTATTCTGTTGACTTGTTATATGCTAAATGTGCATCAGAGATCTTTCCTTATGGACATCTGAGACAAGACTGACTGAAATAGGGAGGATCACACCGTCCGACCAAAAGGGGTGGACTTAGCTGACTTAGGTAGGAGGACAGGGTGGACGTCCCAGACACAAAGACAGCCCTTGTGCCCATCCCCTAGTTACAAGACACCCCCATGAAAGACGAGTACTGTGTTCATTCAAGGAAAAAAAAAAAGGTCCATTCATTTTCACATCCAGAAAAGCTGGATTCTTCTACAAAATGTGCAGAATATACAATATCATACATTTAGTAAACATCAAACAGCATTGGGTATCTCAAGAAGGGTGGTTATGAATAAAAATGTTAATGGTGTTGTGTTTTATTTGGTTTAAAAGGTTTTACATTACAAAAGATACGCATGCATTGCTATTGATTAATGTATTGAAATATGCAGGATCATTTGTCAAAATATCATGAAAGTTTGTTTTGAAGTATCCTTTAATTAGATCAGGTTTAGAGTTTCACAAGTTTATTTTGGTTTGGCAGAGGACCACTTTGGTATAATTGGGAAGTGTTATTTAAATACAGTGTTGGACCGACAAAAGTTCTAAGGACATTTGTTTGTTTATTTGATCAATGATGCAGGGGTGGAGAGGAAACCACCTCATTAACAGCTTTTTCTAACATGAACTGAGTTTTTGAATTGACATTTTCTTGATTGTGTGGGACTGTTCCAGTACATCTTTCCTGTGTGCATCTAAAAAGAAGGTGTGGTCAACAAGGTGTGGTAAGACGCAGTTGTCAGTAACCTGTCACCCAACAAGAAACGGCTTTGACCACTGGTCTGCCATGCTGAACAAGGCCTTGCCGTACTATGGCTGTCCAGGGGCGGACCTTAATGGTGACAGTATAATCCGTACTCCATGCTGTATAGTATACAGTATAATCCTTACACCATGCTATACAATGTACAGTATAATCCTACACCATGCTGTATAATATACAATATAATCCGTACTCCATGATGTATAATATACAGTATAATCTGTACACCATGCTGTATAATATACATTATAATCCGTACACCATGCTGTATAATATACAGTATAATCCCTACACCATGCTGTATAGTATACAGTATAATCCATACACCATGCTGTATAATATACAGTATAATCCGTACACCATGTTGTATAATATACAGTATAATCCGTACACCATGCTGTATAATATACAGTATAATCCGTACACCATGCTGTATAATATACAGTATAATCCGTACACCGTGCTGTATAGTATACAGTATAATCCGTACACTATGCTGTATAGTATACAATATAATCCGTACACCATGCTGTATAGTATACAGTATAATAAGTACACCATGCTGTATAATACACAGTATAATCCGTACACCATGTTGTATAATATACAGTATAATTCGTACACCATGTTGTATAATACACAGTATAATCCGTACACCATGCTGTATAATATACAGTATAATCTGTACACCATGCTGTATAGTATACAGTATAATCTGTACACCATGCTGTATAATATACAGTATAATCCGTACACCATGCTGTATAATATACAGTATAATCCGTACACCATGCTGTATAATATACAGTATAATCCGTACTCCATGCTGTATAATATACAGTATAATCCGTACTCCATGCTGTATAGTATACAGTATAATCCATACACCATGCTGTATAGTATACAGTATAATCCGTACACCATGCTGTATAATATACAGTATAATCTGTACAGCATGCTGTATAATATTCAGTATAATCCGTACACCATGCTGTATAATACACAGTATAATCCTTGCTGTATAGTATACGGTATAATACAGGCCCCTGACCCCCTAATACTGGCCCTGCCTGTCCCCTAACCCTAGTACTGGCCCCTGACCCCTACTCTGTTACTGACCTCTAATCTTGGACCCCTAACCCTGATACTGGCCCCTGACCCCCTAGTATCGACCCCAAATACTGGCCCTGTCTCCCCCCCCCCTATACTGGCCCTGTCTTATCCCTAACCCTAGTACTGACCCCTACCCTGGTACTGACCTCTAACCCTGGACCCCTAACCCTAATACTGAACTCTAATACTGTCCCTAACCCTAATATTGACCGCTAACCCTAATGTACTGTACTGACCCATAATACTTTCTCATTTACATGACCATATTTGTTTTGCGATCCACAATTGCAGCTCCACAATACACGGATACTGGCCATGTGCATTCCACATTTTGTGAAACGCACATGCCCAGCCCTAAGATAAAAATGCCTGTTCTTTTCTGCAGTTGCGGTCAAGAATAGGGTATGATCTATCTTAGGATAATCTCTATCTTTTTTGTAGGGCTGTGGAGCGGAACTACGGATTTGCAGCCCCATTGAAGTTAATGGAAATATGATCATATGAATGTACCCTAATGTTGCTTCTAACCCCAATACTGGCCCTAAGCGTGCATTCAGATGACCATATTTCTGGGTCTGCATCCATTCCACAATTTTGCGGAATGAGTGCAGACCCATTCAATTCAATAGGGCCGCAAAAGATGTAGACACACACACCATGTACTGTCCACATCCATAGTTCCGTTCCGTGGCCCCACAAAAAATATAAAGCATATGTCGTATTCTTGTCTGCAAAAATAGGCATTTTTATATAGTGCTGGCACTGTGCGTTCTGCAAAATGTGTTTTGCAGATCCACAATTTGTGGACTGCTAAACACTTTCGGTCGTCTAAATGTAGCTTTATGCTAATACTGGTCCCTAACCCCAATACTGGCCCCTAACCCCAATACTGGTTTTGAACTAATGGGGGATCTGTGGATGACACTGTTATGGGGATCTGTGGATAGCACACTGTTATGGGGGATCTGTGGATGGCACTGTTATGGGGGATCTGTGGATGACACTGTTATGGGGGATCTGTGGAGGACACTTTTATGGAGATCTGTGGATGGCAATGTTATGGGGGATCTGTGGATGACACTGTTATGGGGGATCTATGGATGACACTGTTATGGGGGATTTATGGGTGACACTGTTATGGGAGATCTGTGGATGGTGCACTGTTATGGGGGGGATCATTGAATGATGTACTGTTATAGGGAATCTGTGGATGATGCACTGTTATGAGACTATAACCCCATCATCATAAAGAATTCAGCCATGAACTGCAGTACATTGGTGTATTGTTAAGGATAAGGGGGTTATAGTCACATTAAATATAAACACTTTCCAGGGACTGTACCATTATTGGCCTGTGTTTATATTAAATATGACTATAACCTCCCTCATCCATAGGCATACACCCATGTACTGCAGTACATTGGTGCATTCCTATAGATGAGGGGAGTTATACTAACATTTTACACACATTATATTTTTAGACCAGCCCATGAGCTGTCACTCACCTAGGACTTCAGGTGACAGGCCAGGGAATAGCACAGGGTGACAGAGGCCAGTAAAACTCTGTCTCTTTGTCTCTCACAGCAGGAGCGCCGGAGCTCTGTAACTGCGGCGCTCATGGTACGGCAGTGGAAGAGAGTAAGCTGATTGGTGGAGGCAGGGAGCAGCAGTAGTTCCCGCCGGCGCACACCTCCAATCAGCATTGCATACATACAAGCGGCAATGCAGAGGAGAAGAACTGCTCTCCTCTCTTCTCCTCTTCCTCTGGTATGGAGCGGACCCAGCCAGCAGATCTGTGGTAAGGACGCGAGGGCTGGCAGCATTCCGCCTCACTGTATGCTTAACTACTGCTGCCGCCCACCCCACACTTAATAAGCACGCTCAGGAGCAGGTGTACCAACAGCTCCTGCTTTCCTGCAATAGGGCCGGCCATATTGATTTGAGGCACAATCGCTTTATAAAACCCAACTTATGGGTTTGGTTTGGTGCTGTGTGTATGTAGTGATCTTGGTTCTTGCTCTGTATTTGTGTGTTAAACAGACATCTGATGCTATACGTCTAATACTATCCATTCACATTTGCGTTTGGGTCACAGATTCTGTTAAAAAGACCGGACAGAAAAGTTCTGCATTCATCATTTAAGCAGCATATGGTTATATGTTTCCAGCAAGGCCTTATGCTGTGTTTTTACCATATTGAGGCAGCATAAGGCCTTGCTGGGTAATCTATTTAACCCTATGCTGCATCAATAACTAATATAGCCTAAGGGCTATCTTTAGATACAAGCAGCATAGGGTTAAAAAGGTTACTCACCAAGGCCTTTTGCTGCCTCAATATGGTAAAAACACAGCATAAGACCTTGCTGGGTAACCATTTTAACCCTATCCTGCTTGTATGTAAAGATAGCCTTCAGGCTATATTAGTTATTGATGCAGCATAGGGTTAAATAGATTACCCAGCAAGGCCTTATGCTGTGTTTTTACCATTTTTTTAAGGAGGCAAAATGCGTGTGGGGGCGGGCAGGGGTGGAGCATGTGGGGGCGGGGCAGGGGTGGAGCGTGTGGGGGCGGGTCAGGGAAGGAGCGTGTGTGGGCGGGGCAGGGGTGGAGCGTGTGGGGGGCGGGGCAGGGGCCCATGCATTATAAACTGCCCAGGGCCCATGGGATCCTTAATCCACCCCTGACCGTATTAGTACGCAATAATACGGGGGCCGCCCGGCGTGTGTTTCGCACCGCTCGGAATACACGCCGGGCAGCCCCATTCAAAATGCCTATATTTGTCCGTGCGTGCAGACAAGTATAGGGCATGTTGTATATTTTCTTGCAGAGCCGCGGCTCGGCAAGATCGCGAGCCAGCCATAGAGGTGAATGGGCCCGCCCCTATTTCACAATTTTGCGGAATAGGTGCGGACCTGTTTACAAGGTCGTATGAACGGGCCTTAATCTCTTATTTTAGAGATACAGTTACTGTGCCTGAGTATATAAGGCAGTTGTAATCGCCGTGGGCATCACATTCTAGTGGACTCACATTTTTAGTTAATCTCTTATTTTAGTGATACATTTAGTGTGCCTGAGTATATAAGGTAGGTGTAATCGCTGTGTGCATCACATCCTAGTGTACCCACATTCAGAGGTAATCCCTTATTTTAGTGATATAGTTATGTTACATTTCCAGGACTGTGTAATTTTTTTCCCTGTACATGTGTGCAGTGGAGCAAAATTGATTATAGCGAATACCTTCTGTTAGCTGTTTTGTTACATAGTGGCAGTATTAGGCCATGGTTAAATACTTCTCCCTGTACGTGTGTGCAACGTAGCGAAATTTACCAAAGCGAATGCCTTCTGTTAGGTGTTGCATTACCTAGCATCAAAATTAGGCGACGGTTAAATATTTCACCCTGTCATTTTCTGCAATACAAGTAAATTGATTACAGCGAATGTCTTCTGTTAGCTGTTGCATTACATAGTGTCAGTATGATGCCACGTTAAAATATTTTGCCCTATAATTGTGGGCAGTGGAGCAAAATTATAGTTAATGCTTTCTGTTAGCTGTTACGTTACATAGCATCAGCATTAGGCCACAGTAAAACACTTCACCCTGTACATGTGTGCAGTGGAACTAAATTGATTATAGTGAATGCCTTTTGTTAGCTGTTGCGTTACATACGGTCAATATGAGGCAATAGTTAAATACTTCACCTTGTACATGTGTCCAGTGGAGTAAAACTGATTATGGTGAATGCCTTCTGTTAGCTGTTGCATTACATAGCATCAGTATTAAGCCACTGTTAAATATATCACCCTGTACATGTGTACAGTGGAACTAAATTGATTATAGTGAATGCTTTCTGTTAGCTGTTGTGTTACATAGCGTCAGTATGACACCACAGTTAAATACCTCACCTTGAACATGTGTGCAGTGGAGAAAAATTGATTATAGCAAATGCCTTCTGATAGCTGTGCATAACATAGTGGCAGTATTAGGCCATGGTTAAATACTTTGCCCTGTACATGTGTGCAGTGTAGCAAAATTTATCAAAGCAAATGACTTCTATTAGGTGTTGCGTTACATATAGAGTTGAACGAACGTGCTCGAAACGAGCACTGTACTCCTCGGATCCCCTGCGCTCGCATGGGCGCAGGCATCCGGATCCGTCGGGTGAGGAGGTTACATAGCGTCAGTATTAGGCCACAATTAAATATTTTGTTCTGTAATTGTGTGCAATGCAACTAAACTGATTGCAGCGAATGCTTTCTATTAGCTGTTGCATTACATAGTATCAGTATGATACCACAGTTAAATATTTTGCCCTGTAATTGTGTGCAGTGGAGCAAAATTGATTATAGTGAATGCCCTTTGTAGCTGTTGCATTACATAGCGTCAGTATTAGGCCATGGTTAAATATTTCTCCCTGTACATGTGTACAGTGGAACTAAATTGACACACCTCAGCTGCTGCAGAATCTCATAATACACACCTCAGCTGCTGCAGAACATCATAATACATACCCCAGCTGCTTCAGAACATGATAATTTGATGCTATAGATCACATAAGGCTTTGATCACATCTGTTTTGGGGCCTCAGTTGTCGATCAGGTCATAAATGCTGAACACAATTTTGCAGCCTGCCAGGCTCCATGATAGAAACCCATCAGATCTCATCAGTCAGTGGGATACGTCAGATGTTGTCGCCCATGATGTGCCAGATTTGAGCCATGATTTTCATTGTTGTGCTCCTATGAGAGGGCAAAACGGTAAAAGTCACCCTAATACACACCTCAGATGCTGCAGGACATCATTATAGTGACAGGAGAATTACATGTCTCATCATGACCAGGTTATTGCTGAAAATTAGATGGCAATACATAGAGGGGTAAAAGAGGAGAACTACAACTCCCAGAATGTCTAGGCTGTTATTATCCAACACAAGTTGACATTACAGGGAAAGGGTTTATGAAGAGAGAACTACAACCCCCAGCATTACTAGACTGTTATTATATGGCATCAGTGGAGATTATAAGAGGAGAGAACTACAAAGAACAGCAAGTCCAAAAAGTTATTGCCAGGCACCAGTGAACATTACATGGAGATGGATACAGTAGAACTACAACTACCAGTATTTCTAGGATGTTATGTATTATCCCAGGACACCACTAACCTCTCCTCCAGGCACAGCAGTGAAGCTCCCCCCTTCCCCTTCATGTAGTTCACCACCTTTCCTCTCCACTGCTGTGCTCTGGTCATATGATGATGACATCATCATACAAGTTACTTTGTTCAGTCCACCACCTTTACCCTCAGTTTCTTCAGCAAGGCAGTGGTCGTCTCGGAAGTGTGTTTGGGGTCGTTATGTTGGAATATTGTCCTGTGGCCCAGTTTTCGAAGGGAGGAGATCATGCTCTGCTTCAGTATGTCACAGTACATGTCAGCACTCATGGTTCCCTCGATGAACTGTAGCTCCCCCACAGTCAGCATCACTCATGCAGCCCCAAACCATGACACTCCCACCACTAGTGGTCCCGCAATAATATGGCCGTCTGAATGGGGCCTAATAGTTAATAGATTAATAGTTAATAGATTAATATATTGGTAATACAAATGAACTAGTAAACTGCAAATAAATAGTATATAAATTAAAAAGTTAAATGTATGCATTAGAATTCTGTTATGCTAGAGTGAAGGGGGGAGGGGTTTAGCAATTCTGACGGACCTGCATATGGAAAATGACTTACTTGCTTCTCATTCCTTCTCTGACCGTGGCGTTGTCTGGCTATTCTTATGTCATGACTAGGGATAAGCGAATTGACTTCAGATGAAACATCCGAAGTCAATTCGCATAAAACTTTCAGTCATTATGGGGTTAACAACATTTAGAAACAGGATTGATAACAGACTGCTTTTAATTAAAAAAATTGGATTTTTGTACTTACCGTAAAATCCCTTTCTCGTTCAATGCATTGGGGGGCACAGTACTTTGGGTATATGCCCAGCTGCCAATAGCAAAAGAAAAGTGTTGGCTCTCCCCAAGTGGGCTATACCCTCTCCTCAGCCACTAGGCTAATCAGTTCGTACCAAAAGCAGTAGGAGAGAGAAACATAATCAAGGGACCAACAAGTCCTGGACCGGGGGAGGAAAAGAGAACAACAGCCTGGTGACAGAGAGAGAAAGGAAAAACAGAGGGTGGGATCTGTGTCCCACAATGCAGTGAAAGAGAAAGGGATTTTATGATAAGTACAAAAATCCAATTTGGGGGACACAGCACCATGGGACGTCCCAAAGCAGTCCCCAAGGGTGGGAAAAGAACAGCCATGCAAACGGTTGGGTGTACAGGAGCAGGAGAACCATGTGACCCAACAGAACCAGTAGAGGCCATGGTATAAAATGATGGATAGGAAACCTAGGAATGGGCCAAGAGGCTCCAGGACCAGGAAGATTCCCAAGGGATAAATAGTGGGAGACTGCCAGAATCCCAGGACAAGTGCCTGGGAGAAAATCCCAAATGCAAGAAAAAGGCAAAGGGAAACGACCCAACGCTGGGGGAAAAGAAAAATCTGGAGGAGAAGAAGCGGGGAAGATATCCTGCACAGAAACAGAGGTGAAAAAATGCACACTGGAGAGCCAGAGGAAGG
The DNA here is from genome assembly GCA_900303285.1 of Rhinella marina. Taxonomy (NCBI): domain Eukaryota; kingdom Metazoa; phylum Chordata; class Amphibia; order Anura; family Bufonidae; genus Rhinella; species Rhinella marina. The sequence continues at coordinate 29,766 of ONZH01030373.1, read as the reverse complement.
AACTGGAAGACCCCCTGCTACCCAGTGAGAAAAAAGGAGCGTATCACCACCGGAAAGCAACTGTTGGCAGTGACCTAGCCAAACTACAGACAGAAATATGCCCTAGAAGAAGGATCTAGAGAAGCCAGATCCAGCAAGAAGAGGTCCCAGGGAGCCAGCAAGGGAACCTGTCAGAGAAGAAAATACCTGGGAAAGGACATTAGTCCTGTCCCAAGGAAGACAACCCCCTGGAGGGCAAGCAAAAGGAAGTCCCTGAGGAACACCCAGTGGCAAAAGGAAGGAAATTCCGTAAGGCCTGGAAACAAAGGAATCCAGCCAGTAAAGGGACCTGGCAAGGAAAACCAGTCCGAATGGTCTGAGACCAAGGACATGTCCTGCCATAGCAAATGCCATGTGAAGGCGCAGGAGCAGATGCCAGGAAACAGGGAGGCACAGGTGACAGAACTCACCAGGAGAAGGAATCGCAAGAGTCACCATGGGAAGAGAGCAAGCTTCCTTCCACCACAAAACAGGTGAGAGAAGAGAAACAGCCAACAAGAAAGAGAAGTTGGGACACCATCCCACCCAGGAATGCAGCCAGCCCCTTGGGGAGAAGGGAAAACTTGGCAATGGCTAGGACGAAGGCACATAAGGGCATGCTTTCCAGAAAAAAGGAGGGGGAAATCAATACCCAGGAAAACAGGAAATGTAAGGCCAGTGAAAACCCTGACCACATGAAGGCTAAGGAAAAACACGCAAGCCCTGAAAATACGAGTGGAGACTCGCTTGAGAGATATTGGAGTAGAGAAGAGAAGACTGAACAGCCAAAGGAGGAAGCGTTCCCATACAGAGGGACCTGTGACCATAGGAGCAGGGACCCCAAGAAAGATAACTCAGAAGAAGCCCCAGAGGGGCCCACATGTGTGAACCACCAGGGCCGGATTATAATTGGAGCATTTGGAGCTACTGCTCCAGGCCCCGGCTCCAAAGATTTCAGGGGGGCCCCACGCCAGAAGTCCTCCTTTTTTACAGTTGGGGCGCAGGAAGCAATGAGCGCTTCCGCCGGAGCAAGCGGATCATGTGACCGGGTAATGGACCGCATGCCCGGTCACGTGATTGTAATTTGAGATATATATATATATATATATATATATATATATTTTTTTTTTTTTTTTTTTAAACTTTTAAACACTATGTGTACAATATCCATCTAAACTCTTTTTAGAAAGGTAATCCATATTATCATGCCTCATAATTAATAATACACAATAATTACCAATTAACCCATTTTTCAAAGGGTTCATCATGTGACCGGCTTTGCGTTACCGCAGCCGGTCACGTGTGCAGCTGATCACAAGAAGCTATTCTTGAACGCCCGCAGCAGCACCCTATCTTGATGGACCGAGCACACCGTGCTCTCAGACCTAAGTTGTTGCAGGGTCCCCCTCGGGATATTATTTGCTTTGTTAATGACTTTGGCCTTAAAGAAGAATGTGTCCAAAGCTAGGATTCGCCAACAAATTGATTACAGCGGTGCCAAGGTGTCATTATTTCAAGATCTTTCCTGGATCACGCTGCAAAAACGAAGGGCTCTGTGACCGCTCCTGGACTTACTGCGTAAAAATGCGATCCCTTACCACTGGGGATTTCTGTTTAGTCTCTCAGCACGCAAGAATGGATCTACAGTTATGCTTAAGACTCCGGAGGATCTTGCTGAGTTCTGTGCCCGACTGGATATCCTCCCGCCGCAACTGTTTTCCTGGGACCTGCCCTCCACTCTGAATCCGATTCCAGTCACCTGGACCACTGTTGGACCCAGAAAGAAGCGGAATCGCCCGTCTCCTGTGGACCCTCGGGAGGGGAATGTCGCTTAGAGGATTTAGTAACTATGACCTAGTGGATGCTCTGTCAATTTTCTCCTGGTCTCTTGCCTTAATACTCCACTTCTCCCTTCTTCCCTCTCTTTCTTCTATTCTTCTGCTCTTCTCCACAAAGGAAGCTCAGTTCTGTTGTGGGTGATTGTATTATTATCATCCTTCATATGTATGGAGTCTTGGGGTGGGGCTTCTATGTCCCTTTACCTTGGTAGTTGTACCTCCTCCACGACCCCCTGTAGGAGTTTTCTTACATAGATTCAGCTACGGTTTGTTAGCTGCTTTGTTTACATTTATAGAACTCATTCTTCTCTTGAACTCCATAGACATGAAGGCTGGGACTTTATGTCACCACTGTTTTATTTATATTGTTATGATGTTGGTTTCCGCGAGTATACATGGCATCCTCCACGTCTAAGTCTGCGGGGGTTGCCATTCTTGTATCGAGATCCTGCCCTCTTCAGGTTAATACAGTACACACTGATCCCCTGGGAAGGTACCTGGTGCTGCAAGGGGTTCTGTATGGACGGCAACTCCAGCTATGCACCCTTTATGCTCCTAATTCTGGTCAGGTTGCCGTTTTGTCCTCTCTCTTCTCTAACTTGGCGTCTGTCCGAGGGATGATACAACTAATTGGTGGCGATTTTAATGTCCCACTCTCTGAAAATATTGACAGACTGACGACACCCCCGACAGCCCCTAATTCCCAATGTCAACGCCTCTCTAGGGGATTTAGAAAGTTGGTTCGCATGCACTTATGGAGGGTGGATAACCCGACTTCCCAGCCAGTTTACCTTCTATTCTGTCCCCCACCTTACACACTCGAGAATAGATTATTTTCTAGGTAATATTATGGCCCTTAGGTCCCTGATGTCTGCTTCCATAGGCCCGATAACTTGGTCGGATCATGCCCCCATCCACTTGGAGCTCCGCCTTTCTTCTGCACCGTTGCGACGCCCCCACTGGAGATTAAATGACACCCTGCTGACTAACCCACTCACCAGAGACGAGCTGCGTTCCTCTCTGTCCCGGTACTTCGCTGAGAATGGCGATAGCGTCTCTTCTCGCGGCATACTGTGGGAAGCTCATAAAGCGGTCATGCGAGGCATATGCATTTCCCTCTCGTCCTGGCTGAAGAAGGATGGGGAGGTGCAATACAAGGAATGTTTGCGTTCTCTCCGTAGCGCAGAGCATTCACTGAGCTCAAACCCTTCTAGGCGACTTCTGGGGCGGGTGGTGGAACTGCGAGCTCGTCTCAAATCCCTAGCCTCATCTTCCACTGAGCAGATGATCTGGTACACTAGGCAACGTTATTTTACGTATGGAAATAAGCCCCATACTTTACTCGCCCATCAACTTAAAGATAGAGCAGCAGCTTCTACACCCCATGCAATCAAAGATCGACAGGGCACTTTACAATATCATCCATCATCTATTGCTGAATTATTTTACAAATATTACTCCACCCTATATTCCCTTCCTTCTCCATTACCCAAGGATGAGACAGCTCGTAACGCGCTCTTAGACGGGTTTCTTTCGGACTGTCTTCTCCCTTCCCTATCTGCGACTGCATTGGCCCATTTGAACCAGCCGATTACTGCTGAAGAACTTAGTGACACTATATCTGACTTGCCCACAGGGAAGGCTCCTGGCCCGGACGGTCTTCCCTATGCTTATTTTAAGACGTTTGGGGATGTACTAATCCCTCATATGGTGGAGTTGTTTAATGGGTTTTTGCAGGGTGAGAGGGTCCCTGACACCATGCTTAGCTCATACATCACAGTTATTCCCAAACCTGGGAAAGACCCTTCAGAATGCGTGAGTTATAGACCCATCAGCCTTCTAAACTCTGACCTGAAGATATTTACCAAACTATTGGCTAATAGACTCAATACCTGGCTACACCACTTAATACACAAAGACCAGGTAGGATTTGTCAGATTTCGCCAGGCAGGAGATAACACGAGACGAGCTATTGACCTGGTTGAGGTCGTGAATAGGGGAGGAGTGGAGGCCTTATTGCTTAGTCTTGATGCTGAGAAAGCATTTGACCGGTTGAACTGGGATTTTATGTTTCGTACCTTGCATCATTTTGGTTTCAAGGGGCCGTTTTTGACCGCCTTGCGAGGTCTCTACTCCTCTCCTTCCGCGGTAGTCAGACTACCCCACGCCCATTCTGCCTCACTCCCAATATATAATGGCTCTCGGCAGGGGTGTCCTTTGTCCCCTCTTCTATATGTGCTTAGTATAGAGCCCCTTGCAGCACTCATAAGGAATACCCTGGATATACAGGGTATTATGGTCAGGGATAAATCCTTTTCAATTTCTCTCTTTGCTGATGATGTGTTACTGACTTTGACAAATCCCTTTATCTCTCTCCCCAATCTCCACGCGGTGTTGGATAGATATAGTGGATTGTCGGGCTATAAATTGAACACTGCAAAATCGGAGGCCTTACCTATCAATATTAAATCAGATAGACTTCTGCTGCTGAAGGGACAATTTCAATATATGTGGCGTACTCACTCCATTAAGTACCTTGGCATTTTCCTTACCCCACACTACTCCACCTTATATAAGGTCAATTTCCCCCCATTAATAGCTGAAGTTCATTCCCTGTTGGCAAAATGGAAGTCGTTACCACTCTCACTCCTGGGTAGAATAGCAGCTATTAAGATGTCAATCCTCCCTAAATTTCTGTATCTATTCGAGACTCTCCCGGTGAGGGTGCCTGCCGCAGTCCTTTGTTCTATTCAGACAAGCTTCCTCCGATTTGTCTGGAATTATAAAAGACATCGTATTTCATCTAAGATATTGACGGCCCCTGTCATGAGTGGAGGCTTAGCCCTTTCAAACCTAGCCAGCTATTATTTAGCCGCCCACTTACGTCAGATTCCATCGTGGTCGACTTTTCATTCCTATAGTCAGTGGACTGAAATCGAGAGACTGTGGCTGGCGCCCACTCATTTGGGGACCTTGATATGGGGCTGCTTACTGACATTCCTCCCTCTAGTCTCCTTGGGCCTATGAGGCTTACCAGACAGGTATGGTTGGGAACTCGAGTTAGGTATAGTCTGGCAACACTCCAATCCCCCCTTACACTATTCCTCTACACTCCGCTACTTCCAGGTAGCTCAGATGCGGACATGGTGAGACCTTGGTTCAGAGCGGGTTTATACCGTCTTCTTGATTTTAAAGACCAGTTCTCAGATGTTGTCCTATCATTCGAGGACCTACAGTCTAAATTCCCTATATCTCGGGATTTACGGTTTCAATATCAGAGGATACTTCACTATTGTAGGGGAGTGTTGGGGTCCCAGACGGTTCCTACTCTTTCCCTGTTTGAACGACGCAGAGTCCCTCTTCCAAGGGCTTGATATCTGACATATATCAGATACTGATGTCCTTTGAGTATCCAGCGGGATTTAAGCCTCCCTATACTGTATGTTGAGGTGGGAGGACTGGTTGCAAAGGGAGATCTCCCCAGAGACCTGGAGAACCATATGGAGAAGAGCTCATCTTAGTTCTTCTTCAGTAGGGTATAAGGAAAATCAGCTGAAGATTTTAATGTTTTGGTATCATACCCCGGCTGTTCTACATGCGATGAACCCGGAGGTTCCAGACCTCTGTTGGAGATGCTCCCACTCTGGGGCTTCGCAGTTCCACATACTTTGGTCCTGTTCGGCCCTGTCCCCATTCTGGTTGCAAGTGAGACATACTATAAGGGTTCTTTTGGGGGTTTCCTTTCCCCAGGATCCGTCCCTTTTTTTACTAAACGTTGTTCCGCCTACACTGCGGGGACAGGGTGCCAGGCTGCTCCTCCATATCCTTACTGCTGCCAAGTGTTTGATCGCCTTATTTTGGAAAAAACCTTCTCCCCCTACGATTCATGACCTTATTGGCCGTTTAAAGCTGATCAGGTCACTAGAATACTCTGTCGCTTTACAGCGAAACACAGTGGATAAGTTCAATAAGTGTTGGTATCCGTGGGACACCCGAGAACATTTGATTGTTTAAAGAACACAGAGACATTTTGTATTGTTTATGTTTTTCTTTTATTGTCTGATTTCTTGTTGTTTATTTCAAAAAGCTTTTTGTTTTGGGGGTTTTGTTGGACACAAAAAATAAGGAAGACGTTGTATTGTAGACGACTGATTTATTATGCTGTTGTATCTGCTATACATTTACCGTGTTTGCAACATCTGATTTGTATTGAAAAAGAAAAATTTCAATAAAATTTAAATGGGAAAAAAAAAAGAATTGCGGACACCCCTATGGCAGAACAGGATGCCGATTTGCCAGCGGAAGCCGGACGAGGCTACACTGACAGAGAAACCAGCTATCAGTAGAGCACAGCGAAAACCCCCAAGAGGGGGGAAGGATTGTCCGGGGCATACAAGAAAGGCAAGGTCAAGTAAAAAGGAGCGTCTGGCAGTAGCCAACTACTACGAAAACAGAAGGGAGTACAGAGAATGCCTGGACATGGAAAAAACCAAGGGAGTATGTCCGATACAGGAGCCAGCAGCGGAAAACTCAAACCACCTAGGCAGGTGTATGGTGCTCACCAGTACTTAAACGGCCATGTCAGAGAGGACGTCCAGCGATGACCCAAGAACTGCAGTAGCAGCTGGTGCTTACACCGCGGCAAATCCCTGTCGCATAGAACATCCAGTGAAGATCCAGGTACTCCACTAGGATTGGAGCCTACACATGTGTGAAGCCAAGCAGAAAGATAGCAACAACACTGCGATTACCCCATCAACAAATGGGGTAACGCAACCAAGCAGAATGGAACCATACGTCATAGGGTTGTCAAAGGACACCCCTAGTATAATAGCTGACAACCAGCCGAAGGTGTAGGAAATGCGGACGCCTGATGCATATCAGGCAAAGCGGTCTTGTTAGATAATGCATCATGCAACAAGAAATGAGAGGGCTCAGTGCATTCAATAGATGCGACAGGCAGAGCCCTGCACAAACCGGAATACACCAATGAAGGTGCCAACGAGAGTACCGAGACAGTGTCCAGCACACACTCAAATACAGCACAAAATAATTGGCTAACGAGAGGGCAGGTGCACTCAGGTGCACCAGAGACAGCGTCCAGCACCCAATCAAATATACCCCAAAAAGAAGGGGCTAATGAGAGGGCCTGATGCAGGAAAACCGCACAGGCTGTCAGACATTGCAGCTAGCACTGGCATACAGAAATCTCCTAATGGGAAGGCGCAAGGCATAACTGCGGCGTCTAACAGATACAGAACCCAGCGATTGCTTATTCGCAATGCAGGGATGCCCGCTGGCACTACTACTCCCCCGCTCCCCCCCCTCCACAAAGGGGGACCAATGGTACCAGGTACATACCGCATATGGCTGACAGATACAACACCTGGACATTGTACAAGTACACCACTGGAGGGGGACAGAATGGGTCTCCAGAAGCATACTGGAACCAGGAAGGAGCGATGAATACTGCACTTGGGGATGGTACCATGAAGAGGGAGCAACCTGTTGCCCAGCACACAGTAAAACCAGAAAGAGCTGTACAAGAGCCGATAGGCCACAGTTTACACGAACATGGCTGGAGATGGTACGAATACTTCACCCGATGAGGGAGTAAAATGGCTACATGGTGCATACTAGAGCTGAGATAGTGTCAAGGTGACAGTAACTGGAAAAAGTACAGATCCAGGAATGTGTGTCGAATATAACCCCTGCTCTTACTCTGGCTGTAAATGGGTACCTTGCAACTAGGAATGTCTGCCGGATACATGATATGGAAGGGGAAAGCGTATGTAGCTGGGGCCCCACACAGGTGTGCCAGCGTGCTAATGGCCTGGCAAGGGCACCACCAGACACTGGAGAGTCGGCAGACTGGCGTACCTTAGTTGAGGGGAAGTACCTTGCAACCAGAGGAGTCCCACAAGAGAACTCACTAAAAAGGGAGAACTAACCATGGAGAGGAGACGTCACTCAGTGGACACTTGTCTCTAACCTATCAGAAAGCTTCTGTACGGTGGAAGACAGCCTGGTGTTCTGCTCCGAGACAGAATCGGTGCAGAGGAGTCCCCTGATGAGGCAAAAGGGACCTGAGGCGATTCCTTCAGAGCAAGTCATGTTCTGCAGGAAACCAGGATGTGCGAGACCTATGAGGGGAGGCCCTAGGCCGTACACTGATAAGGTCATGCATGGCCGCAGACAGAATCGTGCTGTGCTCAGAGATGGTGGGAAGTGCATCGCCAGCCTCAGATCTGTTCTGGGAGTGACCGAGGACACAGAAGTGGGAGTGGGACCTAGTTGAGACAACCCAATGTTGTTTGCGGGCCCTGGTGTATGAGCGTGAGCGTACCCTGTCAGCAGGGCAGTCCCTGGGGGGGTCAGAGGCGGACGCAATTTGGGCAGTCAAGCGGTCCAATAACTCCACCATGGATTGGGAGGGTAGGGCTAGATTCCCTATGGCCTGGGACAGGGAAGGGGCCCATTCAGGAGGGTCCTACGCAGAAGTAAGGGGGGCAGGGAGCCCTGAGGGCGCCTGGAGACAAGGCACTGCATACAAACAGAGTAAGGCAAACCGCATGGCAACCTTCTATTGCAACTGGCGCACGTAAATACGTGGTGACCCCAAGCGGAGGCTGGGGGTGGTAGTCTACTCAGGAAGAGGACATGGAGGCTGAGGGGAAGCCTGAAAAGCAAACAATTGCCAGCCAGAGGCTGCCCTACCAGATCCCAGGTGCTGTGTCCCCAAAGAGGTGCTGCAGCAGTCACTGCACCATGCAGGAAGCTTGCAGGAGAGATACCAGGAGATCCCAGTGAATGCTGGCAAGATGGAGGCCCCAGGAGCTGAGAAGCAAAAAACTCCCCCCCCCCAAGGCAAAGCAGGTGCTTCACTGGGATAGGAGGGGCAGGGGACCTCAGGAGGACAGGGTGGAGTCCAGAAAAGAGCCCAGGAAGCCAGGGGAGGCGGGAGAAGGGTGCGGTCTAGCCAGAGAAAAAGCTGGGGCCTCGATTAACGAAGTAGCTGAAAAATGAGCGCCGTTGGCGGACAGGAACCGCTGGAAAACGGGGGCCCTCCGGGAAGGAAAAACAGGTGGGTGGCTTCCTGGGGGGAGCAACGCACAAGGAGGGTAAAATCGGGGCAAAAGAAGCACCTGGGACCCAGAGGCAGGCCGGAGAAAAATGCGGCCTAGTCCAGGCCAAAGCCAGTGACTAAATTAGAAGGAGAGGCTGGGGAGAGGAGTGGGAAGCTGGGGAGAGGAGTGGGAAGCCGGGGAGAAGAAGGAAACCCAAAAGGGGGGAGAAAAAGGCACCCCACGAGGATGAAACAGGGAGAAGGAAAAGAGGGTGGGGGCAGTGGGGAGGTTTCAATCCCCAAAGACCCCCAGAATAATAGGGAATCCCCTCTCCGGCCATAAAAGGGGGGCTAACCCAGGGAACCCCATGGGGCAGGGACGCAGGGAAGAATACTTACAGTCCGGCGTCTTCAGGCGTGGAATTGCCGGCATGCCACTGTGGATGCAGTAATAGGGGACTGGGTCACTGGCGAGATACTCGGATTACGCGCCCGCAGGGGGTGCAACTAAAGTGGGTATCCACAGTGTAGCCCCATCCTGCAGCAGGCAGAAGAAAATAAAAAATAAAAGAATAAAAATAAAAAAGCAGCAAGACCTGCAATAAGACAGAGCAGGTAATGTCTGCCTCCTACGGACACTAGACTAAAACTGATTAGCCTAGTGGCTGAGGAGAGTGTATAGCCCACCTGGGCGGAGCCAACACTTTTTTTTTGCTAGTGTCAGCCTCCTAGTGGCAGCTGGGCGTATACCCATGGTGCTGTGTCCCCAATGCCATTAACGAGAAATAACTAAATGTAAAATATCAATAAAGTAAGTAATGGGCATTAGCAATAAAAGGTCTACACACTTACCACAACCATGTCATCAACAGACTCCTCTTCCTCATACGGTTTGTAATCAGGTCTTTTCTTTTTTTTTTTTTTTTTTGAACATTAAATTTTTATTGATTTTTATGAAGTAAATCAAATGAAAAATACAACACCCGCTACAGATGCGGGAAATGCTAGATGTAAAATTAAAAGTACAATTCTTAAGTACAGAGGTAGTAAAGTCTAGTAAGTATATTGTAAAGTAGGACAAGCATATTACAAAGAAAAACAGTTTCCATCTGTTGGAAGCACAGTGAAGGGAGCTATCTAACTAGGGAGTAGCACTTGAGAATCTAGGCCTCAGAATCTTGCATGTATAATCCTAATCAAGGGGTACTAGAACAGTTTGTCCGGTAGGGAACAGTATTGAGAGGTTAGCCATACATCCCATCTCCGTCTAAACAAAGGCATTTTGTTTTGAGAACGAGCAAACATGCCTTCATACCAACAGTTATTATTTATTTCTTTAATAATCCTAAAGATTGAGGGGAGTTCTTTTTGTTTCCAACATAGAGCTATCTTTATTCTAGCGGTAAATAAGACATGAGCAATTATTGTTTGGGTTTGGTAAGGAAAGTCACAAATGCCTATAGATAGAAGAGCTAGTGGTGAAGAGGGTTCCACCGTAGAGACATTAAAATGGGATATCAGACCAAATACCTCCTTCCAAAAAGTGATTACGGCAGGACAAGTCCACCAAACATGTATATAAGAGCCAGTGTGTGACAAGCACCTCCAACAGCTAGACGATACGTCAGGGAATATTTTGTTTAAGTAGACAGGGGTGTAATACCAATGATAAAACAACTTCCTAGCATTTTCAAGATGGCCGATGTTTTTGGACAACTTTGAAACAACCGTAAATGACTCAAGCCATTGCTCGGGGGAGATGGTGATCTGGAGGTCCATTTGCCATTTGTCTGTCAGTGTAGTTATAGAATCTTCAAAGGAGCTTTTAAGTATTTGATAGCCCTTAGAGATACCCTTGTTTGATATATTGCATGAAAATAACCAATTTTTAAGATTAAGATCTTGTGAGCATGAGCTCAAAGGTTTGAGGGAGTTGAATAGGTGGCGAAGTTGCAAATATTTGAAAAAATCTTTAGATGGAATTCTAAATTGTTCAGATAGTTGCGAGAAAGATGCAAAAACATCATCTTTCCATAATTAGGAAATTGTTGTTAACCCTCCAGATCTCCAACTCCCCAGCGACAAGTCAGGAATAGCTATTTCACATATATTCAAGGAGGAGTCAGTAAGATTGATAGGTAGAAGTAGAGTGTTATATGGTAAGTTATTCCAAGTTTGGAATATTGCCTTTATGGTTAGAAAAGGCAGCTGTAAGGGCGTTTTAAAAAAGGATAGAGAGCTCAAATACCTCAATAAGGTATGAGGTTTCAATAAATGCGATTCTATGAGAACCCATTTTTTTTGAGTAATCATTTGTTATAAGAGCCCTCATCTGGTCTAGAATAATTGCCTGATGATAATGATATAAAGAAGGAGTATTTAAACCTCCTTGTTTGGGGTATAGAATCATAATTGACGCTTTGACTCTCAGTTTTTTCTTACCCCAAAGGAAGTTTGATAGGAGGGATTGGAGTTTGTTTAAATATGTTTTGGGGAGAAATATTGGTACGTTTCTCATCATATATATTATCTTGGGCAGCACTACCATTTTGATAGCGGCTTGTTTGCCCAGCCATGATAAGTATTGTAGTTTCAAGGCCGACAGGCTTTGTTTAATAGATTGGAGTAATGGGACAAAATTATTAGAAAATAAATTAGAGGGAGGGAATGTTAGGTTAATGCCCAGGTAAGGTAAAGAGTTTTTGGTAATAGAAAAATTATATGTATTTTTAATGAGAGTTATAGTGGCCCTAGGAAGACCAAGATTAAGGATTTGCGATTTAGAAATATTTACTTTATAATAAGATGCTAAACTAAATGCATTAATTATATCATTTATCGCTTTAAGAGAGGTCAGAGGATTAGAAGTAATAATGATCACATCATCTGCAAAAAGGCCAATGCGGTGTTCTATCTCACCTGTGGTTACACCTGAAATCAATGGTGAGGAGCCGATATGTTGGCAAACGGTTCCATGATTAGGGCAAAAATAAGGGGTGAAAGGGGACAGCCCTGTCTGGTGCCATTGGAAATATTGAAGGGTTTGGATAAGAAACCTGAGGAGTATACCATGGCTGTAGGGAAGGAATAAAGTGCCATTATTGCCTCCAGAAAGGAACCCGAGATACCAAACTTCAAAAGAACTGCCCTAATATAGTCCCAATGCACCCTATCGAACGCCTTCTCTGCATCAAGGGAAAGGAGCAGAGAAGGCGTCCGAGAGGCGTGCACAACATCCAAGAGATGTATAAATCTTCTCGTCCCATCCGAGGATTGGCGGTTTTTTACAAATCCAATTTGGTCATTATTGATAATACAGGGAAGAATATCTATCAACCTAGAGGCCAAAATTTTAGAATATATTTTTAGATCCGTATTAAGTAAGGATATCGGCCTAAAGTTTGACGGTTTATCTGGGGTTTTTCCGGGTTTGGGAAGGGTTATAACTAATGCTTGAAGCATTTCAGGAGGGATATGGCCCGATTCTGTTATTTGGGAGAAAGTTCGGAGAAGATATGGGGCAAGTATGGATGTAAATTGTTTGTAATACTCGTTGGTTAGGCCATCTGGGCCAGGAGTTTTGTTTAATTTCAATGACTTAATAGTTTGTTCTATTTCTGAGAGGGTAATTTTAGAGTTGAGTAAGTCGAATTGTTGGGGACTAATACTAGGCAAGGAGATAGAGTTTAAAAAACCATTTATAGTAGCACTATTGGGATGTGAGTGTGTAGATGAGTTCCGAAGACCATATAAGTCCTGGTAGTAAGATGCAAATTCCTCTGAGATTAGTTTGGGATTAAGAATTTTTTGGTTATTGTGATCATATAAAAATGGGATTTTGGATTTTACTTCTTTATTTTTGACTCTTCTTGCTAATTGCTTGTTGGCTTTATTACCTTGGCTATAGTGAAAGGATTTGGTTCTACGGAGATGGAAGTCATAGTTACTTTGAAGGTGAAGATATAACTGGTAGCGGGCTTTTTTGAGTTTTGTGAGAGTGTCTTTATGCAGATTTTTCTGATGTTCTTGCACAAGATCATGTATGTTATTTAGAAGTGATTCTGTGACCTTCAGTTTGGCTTTTTTTTAACTGCAGCTAATTTTAGAAAATGCCCTCTCAGGAATGCCTTATGGGCACACCAAAGGGTGGTTTCTGAGACCTGATTGTTATCATTCAGTGTAAAATATTCTTTTAGTGCAGATGTGGTTGTTTCCCGGGTAGAGTTAGTAGTCAAGAGAGAGTTGTTGAGACGCCACGGGGATGTAAATGGAGAGTTGAATTGTTCTCTTAGACTCAAGGTGATGGGAGCGTGGTCCGACCAAGTAATGTCATGAATGGTTACCTGCGACACCTTTTGTAAAAGCCATTTATCAGAGACAAACAGGTCAATTCTGGAGTAGGAATTGTGGGGGTTGGAGAAAAAGGTGTAATCTCTTTCAACAACATGCAATATTCTCCAAATATCGAAAAGGCCCTCTGTATGGAAGAGAGACTGCAATTTGGAGGCATTTTTGTCTGTATGAGAGGGGGTTTTATCCAATGTAGGATCAGGTGGCATGTTAAAATCCCCACATATAAGAAGAGATCCCTGTTTGATCTCTGATAATTTGTTGAGCACCTTCTTGAAAAATTTCAACTGGTGTCTGTTTGGAGTATATATGTTAACTATGGTGTAAAGTACATTATTTATAGAACATACCAGTATGATAAATCTGCCGTCGGCGTCAACGACCTGTTTGTGTAAGTGGAATGACACAGAGTTTTTGAAACCTACAATCACACCTCTCTTTTTATGAATGGCATGTGAGTAAAACGTGTGGGAAAATAGGGTTATGCATGCGATGAGCATCACCTTCATTTAGGTGAGTCTCTTGAAGACAAACAATATCACATTTTTGTTTCTTGATTTCTGACCAAGTCACAGTTCTTTTAAAAGGGGAAATTAGCCATTTTACATTAAATGATAGTATTTTTACACCCATGGTATATGGAAAAGGATAAACCCTTTGGTAACCCAGACATTCTCACAATACAAAGTATGTGTACATGGAAAAAATAATGGCAAGCATTTGTCAACCTAACACACACTAACCCACAGTTTGAACTCCGAGGTTCAGTTGTTAGTAGAAGAGTAGGATATTGTATTGTCTCAAGGTAACTGTACCGGCAACTGAGGTGAGTATCTCCAATCTTCATGGAAACTGTAACAAAAAGACAAAACAACACAAACCAACGAGACAACATAGTCTCAAACGTAACATTAGAGTCACTATGAAATATCATCAACATCTTTTCTGGGGGGTGGGAAATTGGATATAGAGCAGAGATAAGATTTAAGGATTTACCGCAGTTCCAAAGGAAGACCTAAGGTGTTACCTCACACCAGGCACTGAAAGCTATGGAAGACGTTTGCAGATCCAAGGCAACATTTTGTAAAAAAAAAAAAAAAAAGAAATTAAAGCAGAATAGAGCAATGAAGGATGATAGAAAAGATAGAATATTAAATGAAAGACAGCAGAAGAGCAGGTTTCTTCTTAGATGGAGAGTTTTGGGGAGCAGCTGTGTTTTCTTCTGAGTCCAACAGCATCCATTTTTTCAGGGCTGATTCTGCATCTTTAGGAGAAATGAGAGTATGAGTGATGCCATTCCTACGTACAATCAGTTTAACAGGAAAATCCCATTTCTATGGAATATTGTTTTGGCGAAGAATTTTCGTGTACTGTATAAATTCTCTGCACCGTGAAAGCGTGGCAGGGGATAAGTCTGTGAACAGAGATATCTGTTGAAAACGTTCAGGAGTAGATCGATTTTGGCTTGCTGCTTTCAGGAGCGCCTCTTTTACATGAAAAAAATGGATTTGTGCTAAAACATCACAAGGCACTTGAGATGGCAGGGATTTGGGTTTGGGAACCCTATGCGCCCTGTCTATAATGAGGTCGTTGTCAGAGGACTCAGGTAGAAAGGACACTATAAGGTCTTTCAGAAAATCCTGAAGCTGGGAATCCGACACCGATTCAGGAATGTTTCTAAAACGCACATTATTCCTCCTTGAACGATCCTCTAAGTCAGCAATTTTCAGCTTCATAGCTGCAATGTCGTCCTCCATGGCATTGTTGGTGTCTACCAAACTATTATGAGCTACTACTATCTCCTCCATTTTGTCTTCTAGGTGCGCTGTGCGCTCTCCTATGGTCACCAAATCAACATGTATAGCAGAAATAGCTTCTTTAATGTCCAAATGTATGGAGTCTTTTAACTCCTAGAACATGGTTTTAATCTCCTCTAATGGCGTCTGAGACATTATAAGCGTGTCTTGGGTAGCATTGTGAATGGTGTGAGTTGAAGCTGACAGGCTACTCACGTTTTGAATAGAAGTCCCAGCCATATTTAGGGAGTATTGGTGAGGAGGACTTGAGTTGTTCCATGCAGGCGCTGTCTGAGGAGAGTAGCTGTGAGAAGACGCAGGCGAGGAGTGCACTGTGTGGCGGGAATCGGCGCCATCTTGTGAGCACGTCTGAGCCGGCTGGAAGAAGGACGTAAGTTTCGGAGGGCTTGCGCCTTTTTTTCTGCCTCTAGTCATGATGCGAAGGCTCCAGGAAGGGTCTAGAGATTAAGTGCTCTGTAGGTAGTGGAAAAAGGAGCAATCTGCTACGATATATATGAGCCGCTGTGGTGCTTGGTGTGGAGCTCTTCACCTAAGCATCTGCACCGCTCGGCATCCGGCCACGCCCCCCCAGGTCTTTTCTTTTTAAGCTCAACATTTTTGGCTGCTTTTTCTTTGTCGATCATATTAACGTTAACCAAGACGTCCGAGTCATCTTTATCAAGAACGCCTGCATTAGAAGAAGCAGAACGGTAATAAGACTAATGCAAGAACAATGTGCAAATCTGCACAGAACTCTTCACATGCTTGACCATTGGTCCAATTACCTTTGTCTTTAAGAGTCAGTATTACAGTCTGTCCTTCCGAAAAGGATTCCAGATTGTGCTCTACAGTCAGACCTTGTAAATCTTGAGAGGAGTAATTCTATAAAAGCAGAAAAAGATCATTAAATATATCATTTGGGAAAAGGCTTTGGTATTATAATTAGACAGCACAGCTAACCTTTTTTTGCCCAAATTCCTCCTCTACAAGATTGGACACCCCAAATTCTTCATCCATTTCTGCTAGCAGTTTTGCCTGTGGGGAAAAAGAAACAACTTTGCCAGAGGTGTTCTCTGCTAACTCCAGAACTCCCATGGAAATTGATTGAGCGGGCATGTGCATGCCTGACCAGCTGCTTTGTTCATTTCAAAGGGCTTAAGGACCCCCACCAATCTAATAGTTATTCCCTATCCTGTGGATAGGGCATAGCTTAAAGGGGTTCTGCAGTTTTTAAAAACTGATGATCTATCCACCCGGGGCCCCCACCGATCAGCTGTTTGAGAAGGAAGCGGTGCTGCAGGAGCGCCGCGGCCTTCTCTGTGTTTACCACAGGCCCAGTGACGTCATGACTGGGCAGGGCTAAGCTCTGTTCACATGAATGGAGCTTAGCCACGCCCAGGCCAGTGATACTAGTCGTGACGTCACTGGGCCTGCGGTAAACACAGAGAAGGCCGCGGCGCTCCTGGCTGTGTATGGCTGTGACTACAGATGCAGCGTCCCACTAACAGTGGTTCACTTTAAACTGTAATGTCATTTTACATATTGCATATTGTGTATTTGGTAAGGCTATCCATCTAGGCTGATGTAGTTATACTCCTCACCTCTAGATGGAGCTAGTCCATTCTGCTACCACCCCTCTGTACAGAGGAGGGTTAAGTTGGTAGTTGGTGAAGGAAGTGGATGAGTGAGTCATCCCAGGGCTGAGGACAAGGAAAGGAAGCAAGCCTCAGTATCTCTGCAGCAGATAAATGCCACTGGAAAACCCAGAAACCAGTGAAACCAGTATTCAGACTGCAGCCAGAACAAAGTGCTACCAAGTGGTACACCAGGTGGAGGTAATCCATATTTCAGTTGTTTTGGACTCCATCATTTAGTTCCCAGGGAAAGCTCCACAGCCCCTTCGGAAGTTACTGGATGATAAAGTGCACTATTATCCATAAATCTGAATCACACCTTACCTATCAGGAGTGTGAACTTAATGCTCAAATTGTACCCAAGCTTGGCTGTTATTCTAGAGACTATTTATATACGTATTTCAAGTTAGAGATCCAGCCTACTTGGAAAGCCTGCCATTTCAACCTTTTTGTGAACTATCTCTGTGTGCATTATCTGTACCAACAAGGAGGACTCGGTAATCCAGTAAACAGTTCCTGGTTCATCCCCAAACTGCCTCCTCATCATTACAAAGGGTGTGTCTACCTTTAAAAAGACACTGGCGTCACGAAACACCAGGGCCCAGCCGTCCGACACGGTCAAACTCAACATCCAGGGCACCTCACCTGACCATCCTGGAGCCCTGCGTACGGAGCGTGCCCCGAGGGAAGTCGTGTCCACCCTCCACACAACTGCACACTGCCAGGGAAGATTCAACCAACCGTGAGTAGAACCACCGGCTACACCGTGTACACTGTGACAACCTACCTACCATATCACTCACATATCCCTGTGGCTGGTGGCTGCACAGAGTGACTGAGTTACATACGGGAGCAGGCGAAGCACATAAAAATTTATCGAGGCCCTGTATGGCTGTGACTACAGAGTGACCGAGTTACAGTGCAGGAGCAGGCGAAGCACATAAAAATTTATCGTGGTCCTGTATGGCTGTGACTACAGAGTGACCGAGTTACAGTGCAGGAGCAGGCAAAGCACAAAAAAATTTATTGTGGCCCTGTATGGCTGTGACTACAGAGTGACCGAGTTACAGTGCAGGAGCAGGCGAAGCACATAAAAATTTAGCGTGACCCTGTATGGCTGTGACTACAGAGTGACCGAGTTACAGTGCGGGAGCAGGCGAAACACATAAAAATTTATCGTGGCCCTGTATGGCTGTGACAACAGAGTGAACGAGTTACAGTGCAGGAGCAGGCGAAGCACATAAAAATTTATTGTGGCCCTTTATGGCTGTGACTACAGAGTGACCGAGTTACAGTGCAGGAGCAGGCAAAGCACATAAAAATTTATCGTGGCCCTGTATGGCTATGACTACAGAGTGACCGAGTTACAGTGCGGGAGCAGGCGAAACACATAAAAATTTATCGTGGCCCTGTATGGCTATGACAACAGAGTGAACGAGTTACAGTGCAGGAGCAGGCGAAGCACATAAAAATTTATTGTGGCCCTTTATGGCTGTGACTACAGAGTGACCGAGTTACAGTGCGGGAGCAGGCAAAGCACATAAAAATTTATCGTGGCCCTGTATGGCTGTGACAACAGAGTGACCGAGTTACAGTGCAGGAGCAGGCAAAGCACATAAAAATTTATCGAGGCCCTGTATGGCTTTGACTACAGAGTGACCGAGTTACAGTGCAGGAGCAGGCAAAGCACATAAAAATTTATTGTGGCCCTGTATGGCTGTGACTACAGAGTGACCGAGTTACAGTGCGGGAGCAGGCGAAGCACATAAAAATTTATCGAGGCCCTGTATGGCGGCGGTGACAACAGAGTGATCGAGTTAGACTGAGGTACCAGGTGAACCACCCAAAAATTTTGCCTGACACAGCATGGTGGTGACACCACCAATGCCTTTGTCCGACTGAGATTGCAGTCAAATGGCTGTAGGTGAGCCTCCCAAAAATTTTTTATCAGAGTGTGTGAAGTCGACCCTCCGAAAAAAAAAAAATTTCTGTGTCTGTGGTTGACGATACTGAAAATTTGTTTTAGAGTGTCTGTAGTTGACACTCCAGAAAAATGGTTTTAGAGTGTCTGTAGTTGACGCTCCGGAAAAATTGTTTGGAGAGAGGGCCTGTAAGTGGCCCTCCGGAAACATTGTCTTAAAAGAGTGCCAGTTGGCCCTCTAAAAAATTCCCTTTTGGGTCAGCGTTTGGCAATGAAGAGAAGGAGGAGGAGAGGAGAGGAATCGGATACATAAGGAATCTTATTCTTTAGCTGCTTTCCCCCGGAGGAGATTTGAATTCCGGTGAAATCCAGGCTTTGTTCATTTTAATAAGCGTCAGCCTGCTCTGTCAGTTGACAGGTGTGTACGCTTATCGGTGATGACGCCACCAGCTGCACTGAATACCCGCTCTGACAACACGCTAGCGGCAGGGCAGGCCAGCACCTCCAAGGCATACAGCACCAGTTCAGGCCACGTGTCCAGCTTTGAAACCCAGTAGTTGTATGGAGCAGAGTGATCACGCAGGACGTTGGTATGGTCAGCTAGGTACTCCCTCACCATCTTTCTGTACAGCTCCCCCCTACTCTGCCTAGACTGGGGACAGGTGACAATGTCTTGCTGGAGTGACATAAAACTGGCAAAGGCCTTGGAGAGCGTTCCCCTGCCAGTGCTGGATAAGCTACCTGCTCGCCTCCTCTCCCCCGCTACTTGGCCCACAGAACCACGCCCTCTGCCGCTAGCGGCGTCAGATGGGAAGGATTGTTTCAGCTTGTGCACCAGGGCCTGTTGATATTGATTCACTCTCATACTCCTTTCCTCTACAGGGATGAGAGTGGAAAGGTTCTGCTTGTACCGTGGGTCTAGGAGAGTGAACACCCAGTAATCGGTGTTTGAAAAAATGCTTCTAACGCGAGGGTCACGTGATAGGCAGCCTAACATGAAGTCTGCCATGTGCGCCAGAGTCCCAACACGCAAGAATTCCCTCTCCTCACTGGCCTGACTCTCCATTTCCTCCTCCTCTTCAGCCCATACACGCTCAAGAGTTAAGAAGGACTGAGCATTGGTACCCTCTTCTGTCTCGCCAACATTCTCCTCCTCTTCCTCCTCATCCTCATCCCCCTCCTCCAATACGCGCTGAGAAACAGACCAGAGGGTGCTCTGGCTATCAAGCGACGTATCTTCTTCCCCCATCTCCTGTGACAAGCGCAAAGCTTCTGACTTCATGCTGAGCAGTGAGTTTTTCAACAGGCAAAGCAGCGGCATGGTGAGGCTGATAATGGCGGCATCGCCGCTGACCATCTGTGTTGACTCTTCAAAGTTGCTCAACACCTGACAGATATCAGACATCCACGTCCACTCCTCATTGTAGACTTGAGGAAGCTGACTGACCTGACTACCAGTTCTGGTGGAAGTTGACATCTGGCAGTCTACAATCGCTCTGCGCTGCTGGTAAACTCTGGATAAAATGTTTAATGTTGAATTCCATCTCAGGGCAAGTCGCACAACAATCGGTGAGCTGGCAGTTGTAGGCACCGCTGCGCTGCCCTGATAGTGGCAGCATCTGTGCTTGACTTGCGGAAATGCGCACAGATGCGGCGCACCTTGGTGAGCAAATCTGACAAATTGGGGTATGACTTGAGGAACTGCTGAACTATGAGATTGAACACGTGGGCCAGACATGGCACATGTGTCAGTCTGCCGAGTTGCAGAGCCGCCACCAGGTTACGCCCGTTGTCACACACAACCATGCCTGGCTTGAGGTTCAGCGGTGCCAGCCACAGATCGGTCTGTGCCGTGGTGCCCTGTAACAGCTCTTGGGCGGTGTGCCTTTTGTCACCTAAGCTCAGCAGTTTGAGCACCGCCTGCTGGCGCTTACCCACAGCACTGCTGCTGCGCCTAGAGCTACCGACTGAAGGTGCCGTGCCCACGGATGGTAATTCAGAGGAGGAGGAGGGGTTGGAGGAAGAGGCATAGTACATCTGAGAAACCGTGACCGAGGTAGGCCCCGTAATCCTCGGTGTGGGCAGTACATGAGCGGCCCCAGGGTCAGACTCGGTCCCAGACTCCGCCAAGTTAACCCAATGTGCCGTCAGTGAGATATAGTGTCCCTGCCCGGAAGCACTTGTCCACGTGTCTCTACCAGTCTATAGGGCAGCATCTCCAGGCTCAAGAATTTGGAGATGTGGACGTTTAGGGCTTGTGCATGTAGGTGGCTGGAATTGTATTTGCACTTGCGCTCAAATGTCTGCTGCAAAGACAGCTGCGCTGGGACACATTGGTGGGGGTTGTGGAGGTGAAGAGGTGGTTGTAGGGCGGGAGGTGCTCGTACCGGGGTCCTGGGCGGGGTTGACTCGCCGAGCCAGCATGTGATACAGGGGAAGGGGCAGCGGTGTGACCCGCAGGCGGTGAACGACCTTGGTTCCACTGAGTCGGGTGTTTAGCACTCATATGCCTGCGCATGCTGGTAGTGGTTAGTGGTGGCTCCCCTGCTGATCCTGGTGTGGCACAGGTTGCACACCACAGTCCGTCGGTCATCCTCAATTTCTTTAAAAATTGTTCTTTGTTCTGGTGCTGCACTTGCCTCCCCCTCAGAAGCACTGTCCTGAGTTGGATTACCAACCCAGCTAGGGTCAGTCACCTCATCATCCATCAGCTCTTCCTCCGATTCCTCTCGGACTCTGCTCCCCCCTCGGACTTACTGCCCTGACAACAACGTCACTGTCTGACAACTGTGTCTCATCATCATCATCATTATCTTCCGACACCTCTTCACGCACTACTTGCACTAAGTCCACACTCTCATCACCCACAGACTGTGAAAGTTCTATATTTTGGGCATCGGGACAGAGCAACTGCTCAGGTTGCTGTTGAGCAGTGGTTTGTGTCTCTGGTTAGGGTCCTGAAAAGAGTTCCTGTGAGTATGCCTGATCTGAATCCATACTTTCCGTGGGGGGGCAGGCTGGGGGGAAGGAGGTTGAGCTGGAGGAGACAGAGGTCTACTCCCTTGGCTAGCGTGGGTGGACTGCGTGGAAGACTGGGTGGTGGATAAATTGCTGGACGCATTGTCCGCTATCCACGTCATCACCTGTTCGCATTCAGCGGCGTTCCACTGCTCCCTCATCAGCATGTACAGTGTCACCCTGCCCAGGACCACGGCCTCTGCCCCCTACACTACTTGAACGCCCTCGTCCTCGACCCTTAGCCCTTAGGTTCAACATTTTGTATATTCACCAAACTGTCGGACAAAACTGAGGCCAAAACCGTATTCAGTAGACAGTAGAATTACTATCTTAGACAAAAAAATGTAGTCTTTAGACTCCAGCTATTGCACCGCAAACCACTCAATTTTGCACTGGACTGTAGTTTATATAACGGAGAATAAAAACGTATTCTCTAGACTGCGGCTAGTGTATCGCACACCTCACAATTGTTCACTGGACTGTAGTTTATATAATTGAGTGAAAAAAATTATTCTCTAGACTGCGGCTAGTGTATCGCACACCTCACAATTGTTCACTGGACTGTAGTTTATATAATTGAGTGAAAAAAATTATTCTCTAGACTGCGGCTAGTGTATCGCACACCTCACAATTGTTCACTGGACTGTAGTTTATATAATTGAGTGAAAAAAATTATTCTCTAGACTGCGGCTAGTGTATCGCACACCTCACAATTGTTCACTGGACTGTAGTTTATATAATTGAGTGAAAAAAATTATTCTCTAGACTGTGGCTAGTGTATCACACACCTCACAATTGTTCACTGGACTGTAGTTTATATAATTGAGTGAAAAAAATTATTCTCTAGACTGCGGCTAGTGTATCACACACCTCACAATTGTTCACTGGACTGTAGTTTATATAACTGAGTGACAAAACGTATTCCCTAGACTGCACTACAGATCCCAGCAAGCCAAGGTACAGCAGCAGCAAAAATGAGTACTGAGAGGACTTTGGGCAATTTCATTGGGGTCTGTGTGGACCATGTGCTGTCCCCTTTCTGGCCCCACGTGATGCTAGGAGGTACCAAAGACTCTTCTGCATGTTGATTGGCTGAAAAAAGGCGGCTAACATGCAGGAAGAGGAAGTTGCCATTTCCTCGAGGATCGCGATATGCTCGCTATGCTAGGACGAGCATGTTCGCTCATCTCTAGTTAAGATAAATGAGGGAATATTATATTCACCCGTTTTCGATGCATTCAGCTCCAGAGGCTTCAATCCAAGTTTAGCACGAAGTTTACTGGAAAAAAAATGGTAAAAAATAAATCTACACAGTGTCATATGTAAACCACTTCAAAATTCTGGCATTTTACTTAAATGCTATTCAGGTCTTCATACGCTCCTTACTGAGCTCCTCAATTATTCATTTTTGAAACATGCAGCCATTCACATTATGCTTTAGATGTAAGGGTTAGATGCAACAATGGTTCTGAACAATTAAAGTGACGTGTCTCATGAAGACGGCCCTTTAGTAAAGAAGGCCCGTCAATCATCTAATCAATGTGACTTCATGGGTCTAGGAGTCCAGGAATGGGAATGAGCATGCACTGGAGATTCTGCCCCCTAACAGCAGTGCTCTCCCCGGTAGTACAAATTGTGTACCCCATCTTTCCTCCTCACTCCTCGTAATCACCGCATGCACCCCTCTCCTAACTTCTAAGGCAGTCATGACAGGCTCCTCCAACATTTCTCCAGTAGTCCCAGCAGACCTAGCCCAACTTTAACATTAGACCCAACAAACCCCCCACCATGTCCTCAGTAGTCATGACATATTACATTTCCCTTCACAAATGTATAGAATAAGGGCCTGTGTATCGGCGGTATCCCCTTGACCCACAGTAATTTATTTTACAAACTATCTGATTGCGGGACTATTGCAATGTACTACAATAGCCCTACAATCAAATAAATTACTACGATACTGTCAGTTCAGTATCGGGAGCTGCGGCCGACGCATGGGCCTACTTTCCTGGGCCGATCACGTATGTAGACATGAACTTACTTTGTTTCCTCGATGCTTAATGATGAATCCCCGCCTGAAGACTTGGCGTAGGACCTGCACATGAACACATTACACATAGTGAGTACTGGACTTATTAATAAATGCTACTGCAGTATATAACCAAGGCTAAACCATATACTAAATAAAATTAATGACTGCCATTAGGTTCTTATGTGAAAGAAAAGGAAGCAACATTGAACTGTCGAACATCTGCTGAACAACTGGTACTCGGACACAGCCATACACATTCAATGACAAAACATTCTAGGAACACACTTTCACAGAAAAATCCTTCATGGGCCTAGCAACAAAAAACGTCAAAAGCGGCAGACGTCTTTCCAGGGGATACTTTAAGAATATTAATTGGTAGGCACACTCTCATATGTAACCGTTAGTAAGTTTATTCTATATATTATAAAAACAATGTCCGATAAGATGTGGAATACCAACCATTAAAACATGAATAGTTCATCAGTCCCCAGCGCTGGGTTAATAGCACACACTGTTTCAATAAAATACACAATATAGAGAGAATAAAAATAAAAAGTATATATTAAAAATGAGAACTGCTACAATACTAAATTATCTTCCCTTTAGTATAGTCCATACAGTGTAGATGTTATGAATATAACACTGAAGATGTCTAGATATTCATTCAGACAGCGAGACACCAAATGAATATAGTCCTTTTCAATAATAATCTGCTATAATTAGGTGTCTTTTTTATAGTGACTTTTGTTTCTTATTTCCTTAATGTTTTTATGTCCATAATAGTATTCCTATGATTCCTTCTAGAGTTCCTCATACAGTTCTTTGTTAGGAATATTTCAATTCAGTTCTTTTATTAATACATATATTTGATACATTACCACCTCCTGCTGGTTAGTACAGTCATGGCCAAAAGTTTTAAGAATGATACAAATATTAATTTTTACAAAGTCTATTGCTTCAGCTTTTATAATGGCAATTTGCATATACTCCAGAATGTTATAAAGAGTGATCAGCTTAACAGCAATTACTTGCAAAGTCAATATTTGCCTAGAAAATTAACTTTATCCCCCAAAACACATTTCAACATCATTGCAGCCCTGCCTTAAAAGGACCAGCTAACATCGTTTCAGTGATTGCTCCATTAACACAGGTGTGGGTGTTGATGAGGACAGGGCTGGAGATCAATCTGTCATGATTAAGTAAGAATGACACCACTGGACACTTTAAAAGGAGGCTGGTGCTTGGCATCATTGTTTCTGTTAACCATGGTTATCTCTAAAGAAACACGTGCAGTCATCATTGCACTGCACAAAAATGGCCTAACAGGGAAGAGTATCGCAGCTAGAAAGATTGCACCTCAGTCAACAATCTATCGCATCATCAAGAACTTCAAGGAGAGAGGTTCCATTGTTGCCAAAAAGGCTCCAGGGTGCCCAAGAAAGACCAGCAAGCGCCAGGACCGTCTCTTAAAAGTGTTTCAGCTGCGGGATCAGGCTACCAGCAGTGTAGAGCTTGCTCAGGAATGGCAGCAGGCAGGTGTGAGTGCATCTGCACGCACTGTGAGACGGAGACTCTTGGAGCAAGGCCTGGTCTCAAGGAGGGCAACAAAGAAGCCACTTCTCTCCAGAAAAAACATCAGGGACAGACTGATATTCTGCAAAAGGTACAGGGAGTGGACTTCTGAGGACTGGGGTAAAGTCATTTTCTCTGATGAATCCCCTTTTCGATTGTTTCGGACATCTGGAAAACAGCTTATTCGGAGAAGACAAGGTGAGCGCTACCACCAGTCTTGTCTCATGCCAACTGTAAAGCATCCTGAAACCATTCATGTGTGGGGTTGCTTCTCAGCCAAGGGAATCGTCTCTCTTACAGTCTTGCCTAAAAACACAGCCATGAATAAAGAATGGTACCAGAATGTCCTCCAAGAGCAACTTCTCCCAACCGTCCAAGAGCAGTTTGGCGATCAACAATGCCTTTTCCAGCAAGATGGAGCACCTTGCCATAAAGCAAAGGTGATAACTAAATGGCTCAGGGAACAAAACATAGAGATTTTGGGTCCATGGCCTGAAAACTCCCCAGATCTTAATCCCATTGAGAACTTGTGGTCAATCATCAAGAGACGGGTGGACAAACAAAAACCTACAAATTCTGACAAAATGCAAGCATTGATTGTGCAAGAATGGACTGCTATCAGTCAGGATTTGGTCCAGAAGTTGATTGAGAGCATGCCAGGGAGAATTGCAGAGGTCCTGAAGAAGAAGGGTCAACACTGCAAATATTGACTTGCTGCATTAACTCATTCTAACTGTCAATATAAGCTTTTGTTACTCATAATATGATTGCAATTATATTTCTGTATGTGATAAAAACATCTGACAAACACACATAAAAACCAGAGGGCAGCAGATCATGTGAAAATATAATATTTGTGTCATTCTCAAAACTTTTGGCCATGACTGTAGTGCGTTGGATCTCTCCCCACGTCCCTGTAGCCTTATTTCTGTGCGGCTGCTTTACTGTCCTATGGCATGAATCCTCTTCGCACTCAGGTTCACGCTTTAAACTGGCGTCCCACGTGGACGCTGTCTTGTGCTGTACGCTGGAGCCGATGCAGTGTTCCAATGTGGAGGGGTGTTAGTAGATATATACAGTGCCTTGCAAAAAGTATTCGGCCCCCTGGAACTTTTCAACCTTTTGCCACATTTCAGGCTTTAAAACAAAAAGATATAACATTTTTAAATTTTTAGTGAAAAATGAGCAACAAGTGGGTCACAATTATGAAGTGGAACGAAATTTATTGTATCATTTAAACTTTTTTTGTAATAATAAAACTGAAAAGTTGGGCGTGCAAAACTATTCGGCCCATTTACTTTCGGTTCAGAAAACTCACTCCAGAAGTTCATTGAGGATCTCTAAAATGATCCAATGGTGTCCTAAATGACTGATGAAGATAAACAGAATCCACCTGTGTGTAATCAAGTCTCCGTATAAATGCACCTGCTCTGTGATAGTCTCAGGGTTCTGTTTAAAGCACAGAGAGCATCATGAAGACCAAGGAACACACCAGGCAGGTTCTTGATACTGTTGTGGAGAAGTTTAAAGCCAGATTTGGATACCAAAAGATTTCCCAAGCTTTAAACATCCCAAGGTGCACTGTGCAAGCGATCATATTGAAATGGAAGTAGTATCAGACCACTGCAAATCTACCAAGACTCGGCCATCCCTCTAAACTTTCATCTCAAACAAGGAGAAGACTGATCAGAGATGCAGCCAAGAGGCCCATGATCACTCTGGATGAACTACAGAGATCTATAGCTGAGATGGGAGAGTCTGTCCATAGGACAACAATCAGTCGAGCACTTCACAAATCTGGCCTTTATGGAAGAGTGGCAAGAAGAAAGCCATTTCTCAAAGATATCCATAAAAAGTCTCGTTTACAGTTTGCCACAAGCCACCTGGGAGACACACCAAACATGTGGAAGAAGGTGCTCTGGTCAGATGAAGCCAAAATCCAACTTTTTTGGAAAACAATGCAAAACGATATGTTTGGCATAAAAGCAACACAGCTCATCACCCTGAACACAACCATCCCCACTGTCAAACATGGTGGTGGCAGCTTTATGGTTTGGGCCTGCTTTTCATCAGCAGGGACAGGGAAGATGGTTAAAATTGAAGGGAAGATGGATGGAGCCAAATACAGGACCATTCTGGATGAAAACCTGCTGGAGTCTGCAAAAAGACCTGAGACTAGGACGGAGATTTATCTTCCAACAAGACAATGATCCCAAACATGAAGCAAAATCTACAATGGAATGGTTAAAAATAAACGTATCCAAGTCTTATAATGGCCAAGTCCAAGTCCAGACCTGAAATCCAATTGAGAATATGTGGAAAGAGCTGACTTGCAAGCTATAATCGCCAGCAAAAGGTGGCGCAACAAAGTATTAATGCAGGGGGTCGAATAATTTTTGCACGCCCCACTTTTCAGTTTTATTATTACAAAAAAAGTAAAAAGTTTAAATGATCAATAAATTTCGTTCCACTTCACAATTGTGACCCACCTGTTGTTGATTTTTCACCAAAAATTTAAAATGTTATATGTTTTTGTTTTAAGCCTGAAATGTGGCAAAAGGTTGAAAGTTCCAGGGGGCCAAAATACTTTCGCAAGGCACTGTATATATCTGCTAACACCCCTCCACATCAGAACACTGCATCAGCTCCAGTGTACAGCACAAGACAGCGTCCACGTGGGACGCCGTTTAAAGCGCGAAACTGAGGCCAAAGGATTCATGCCGTAGGACAGTAAAGCAGCCGCACAGAATAAGGCTACAGGACGTAGGGAAAGATCCAACGCACTACTAACCAGCAGGAGGTGTAATGTCAAATATATGTATTAATAAAAGAACTGAATTGAAATATTCCTAAAAGAACTGTATGAGGAACTCTATAAGGATTAAAGGATACGTTTATGAACATAAAACATTAAGGGAATAAGAAACAAAAGGTCACTAAAAAAAGACACCTAATTATAGCAGATTATTATTGAAAAGGACTATATTAATTAGTGCTCGCTGTCTGAATGAATATCCAGACATCTACAGTGTTATTGTTAAATATGATGTGACAATGTATTATATTGAAAATGTCAATACTACACATATATGAAAATATTTGTCAGAAAGTTCACATTTTAGAGGCCTACTGTATTAGTTTTGGCATCAGAGAAGTCATGTATTTGAGGCTACAAAGTTTTTTGGACCTTGCTAGGAAAACATATGAAAAAAATGTGTCCCCATCAACAATAAGAAAGTTGAGAGAACGCAGGCGATATAAAGGTACATAGAAAGCTGCCCAAGCAGACTCAAGTATCACATTCATATCAAAGAAATATATATGAAGATCGAAGACGCCAATTTCACGTGAATTATACTCCCTATCAAATGGTTATAAAACCAGAGACACACACTAAAACACAGTTTCCAAGGATAAGTCAGAAATCTAAGTCTATGGAGAGTCTACTTCAAGTACAGGATGTTCTGAGGTCACCAGATGAAAACCCTAAGGTAGATATGAGTTTAGTGATCAAAGATAAAGAAATTCAGAAGCAGGTGGGTTCTAATATAAACTTTCCTTTCATTTTTGATGAGAAATTATGGAAAACTGCAATGGACTTCTAAATGAATAAATGACTTTGAAATTCTTAAGAAAGGTGCAGTGAGCAGGTTATTCAGCAATCTCATCAACAGAGAATTTACAAGACAAGGTTTACAAATTGGCTAGAAATTATCTATTGCCAATGGCTGATTTGGTAATGGGGTGTGGCCTGGATAAGAATAAGATTTTGTGTTTTCCACTAGAGTTATGATATAAGGTTTCTGATTTATTGTAAGGCAATATATGGAAGATGGTAATTATGTTTATCAGATAGTTGTAACTGGGTTAAATAATGTGTATGCTATTAGACAGTGAGATTTGAACAATGGCCAAGCCCTTCCTGTTTTCTGAAGGATGAGTAGTTTGCTCAGACCATAAATTGATAATGATATTATAAAACCCTAATACAGTTATTAAGCTTGTTTTATGACTGGTAACATATAGAATAGTAAAGTAACGGATGTGTATTCCTATTCAGATATGTCTTTGGAGTATGTTTTTCTAGTGATATTTATTTTTGTCTCTAGCAGAAATTTCCTTTGAGAAGCAGCATTTGATCAAAACATCTGAAATGTTTACTTCCTTAATTAGTTTGATAATTACATGTATGTGTGGTTATATAATATTAATCTCACAAACAACGTGTAACTAACATCATAACTTCTGACTTATCTAATAAGGTTTCTTCAGTGATGTTCACAATGCATGAGTTCTTTTAATACTGAGAGTCCATGGTCAGTGATTGTTAAGAGCACATGGTGATATTTATGGTGTATGATGTAACGTATGAATGTTTGGATGGAGAGTGCAAATATCTATATGTTCATGTTCATAGGAAGGCCTATTATCATCATCAAGTTAATTTATTTTAAGTGTTCACGTGAAAAACATATGCATATATGATGATGGATCCAAAATTGAAGTACTTCAGATTTTTTT